>VZSG01001168.1:0-51274 GCA_013398315.1 Nothoprocta pentlandii | reverse complement strand
TTTTCCCTCCCTAATACATTGCTCTGTAAATGTTTGGCCATGATGGTCTGAGTCAGGAGCTGATGTTATCCTAGGACATAGGGGATCCTAGGGGAATGTCCCTTATGGGTTTCATGCATCCATGGGGCTTTCTTTAGCACTGCATGTGCAGCCTGTTTCGTACTGGTGCTTGTAGCAGCGCACAGGCCCTGAAGATGGGCACGCCAACTCCAGCCCCACTGCACAAGGGCTGTTAGGGAAGCTGAACAGGAAAAAAACAGGAGAAATCAAGGATCATTAGCTCTGTTTAGAGTTAATGTTTAGCCTCTTTGAGCTCCTGCCAATCCCTGTTTGGGAAAGGAGGTCAGGTCAACGTGGGTTTTTTTTGTTGCAATCACTTGTTTTCACAAGCCAGAAAGCATCATATGAAGTAGCAACAAGAGGAGCTCACTGTTATGCACCAGTACCGGGTTTTTTACACCTACAGACCACATCTGCCCTCTGGCATGGAACAGGTCACTGTGCACAGGCCTCTGGGCAGCTGTAGGGGCTTGCACAGAGCGCAGTGAACAGAAGAGATCTGGATCTCCATGACAGTGTTCAAGACCCCTTCTCTTTGCAAATTGCGTGTGTAAATACACAGGCCAGCAAACTGGGAAGGGGACAGCAAGTGGGCTGGAGGACTGAGTAGAGCAGGCAGGGGGGCAGGAAGGGGAGATGCACACAGTGCTTGGAGTGGGGACTAGTGGACAGGAGGCTTGCCCTGCACATGGTAACCGGGCTCAGTGCCCGGTTGCTCAGTGCCACTGTTGGCTCCCCACAACGAGCCTACTTACTCTACGTCACGCTTTCGGATGGTCCTGCCAGCCGCCAGGACCTCGGCCACCTTGGACACGATGGGATCGTAGTTCATGCTGGCCACGGCCACCACCTCGTCGCTCCTAGGGCCAGGCAGAGCAGAGCAGTTAGGGTAGCCCCAGGTGGCCACTTCTCCCTTACCCAAAAGGAACATGCTGGAGAGGAGTGGGAAGCAGGGAAAAAGACCAGCGCTCCAAGGACAGGACCCATGCAGAGACATGAGCTCTGCTGTGATGACTCTAGTGGTGTGGGGCAAGGATGGGAGAGGGCTCTGAGCCATCGTTCTGGATGGGCCCCGTTGTGTTCTCACTGGAGAGCCTGCGACCACAAACAACTGCACGTGGCGTCCTGCATCCCAAGCAGTGAGGAACTCCTGGCTAGACAGTTTCTGCAGCCATCACAACAGATGAGGGAGCTGACATCAGGGCCTCAGCCTACAATCTCAGAGGGATTTCATCGGCAGCAGTGTGTCCCCGTCCAGCTCAGCATCATCCTCCAGGATCCCAGCACTGATGGCAAAATAGAAGCTCAAAGGCTGAATGGGAAACAAGTGGAGCAGAAGGAAAAAAGATGTAAAAATGCTGGAGGAGCTTTGGAAAAAGGTCATGAGCCACAAGGCAAAATGAGGAGGGCAACTGCCACTTTGAGCTTGTTCCTACGCAGTAACAGGGAGCAGGAGACTGTGCTGTTTTAGCCCAGCTTTGCCTGGAAATCCACTTAGGTCCACGTGTGACTTCAGAAAATAAACATCCCTCATGACTGGTAAACACTGGAGGCAGATGCTGCAGTTCCCTGTGACATGCCCTGAACCTGTGGAGCTCGGGGCCTTGCATACTGAGACACACTGCTTAAGTCAACTTGAGCATAAATCTTCAAAGACTGAACTTATGAGATGACTCATAATTAGATAACTGAATAGATAAACAATTTAAAGATCAGAAGTGTTTGGGAAAGATAATAATGTTATTTGGGCTGATATCCTTGAGTAAGTTGAAGAGCAGAAGCACCCACTGACAAGAACAAATTATATTGAATGCACTCCCAAAGAGCCTCGTGAGCAATGCAGTCAAGAGCTGCATGGAGGAACAAGGGTGTCATTCCCAAGGGGGTAAGAGCAGAAGCTGGGAAGTTCTGAAGACTGCTCTCCTGGCTGTCCCACAAAAACACACAGCAACAACACTGCAGAAAGCTACTTATTTCTTAAGTCTTATGTTCTTAAATAAGTCCACTACAAATAAGTCAGAGCAAGTCTGAAAAAGCCTGCCTGACTTCTCTGGCACAAAGGGGAGCATGAAAGTGTAGTGAGGACTCCAGAATCTGGCATTCCTGTACCTGCACAGCCAGCCTTATTGCAAGAGTCTCCTGGCTCTGCTTTCTGGGAAGTACCAATGAGAAGACATGAGGTACCTCTGCCCCATGCCTCCACAGATACTATAGTTCTTCCAGAACCTAGTCAAATCTAGGCCAGTGTCTTCCTGGAGATGGACCAACACCAGCCACGTCCCTCCAGAGGCTGGACCTGCAGGACCTGTGACATTGCGATGCTTGATGCCCTCTCTCTAACACACATGAGGTCCTCAACGTCTCCCCAGACACTACAGTCTTTCCAAGTTATGTTCTTATTCCACATGGCCTCAGTCTTGGATAATTCACCATTGCTTGACATCTTCAGTGCTCCCCACACAATAAGGAGATGAGGGTTGAGGACTTCCGAGAGGCTCTGCACTAACTCCCCTCCACATCCCACATTCTTGAAGGATCTGTATTTTCCTTCCTGTGTAATTTCCTGCATGTACCTTCTCTGTGGACACTAAGGTTGTAAACTGACCTGCCAACAAATCTCTTCCTCCTACTTCTGTCCTCTCCTCCAAACTCCATTTGTGCCTGAATGAAGGAGGCAAGCTGCACAGCAAACAGCTACAGCACTTCACCCAGCTGAGCAGCCTCAGCTTATTAGTTAATGCAGGACTTGGCCTTCACATCTAGCCTAGATGCTACTTAAAATTATATTCTATCCCCTATGCAGCCACATTGAAATCATTCTTCTCCAACACACTAAATCAGCCCCCAGAAAGAGCATCCTGGCTGCGGTGGGTGGCAAATGAAATATTACAAACTTGATGACTATTGAATCTCAGAGTGATAATAAATCCCAGGAGACTCTCACATTTCATACCCAAGCAGACAAACAGTGCCCACTGATCAGATGCAGAGTTCTCATAGTTCTGCAGTTCCCGAGTGCAAAGAGTCAATGGCTTTTGAAGATCTTTTCTGACAGACAGAAGCTTGCGGGGGATACTTCTTTAAAGAGACATCAAGAGGTACCATTTCTAACATGAAGATTTGGAGCAAATGGAAATCTTGGCCCATCTTCCCTTGGCCCAGGGAAGATGAAATATATGAGTACCATGCCTAGAGTGTCCTCCCTTCCTCTGCAGGGCTAAATGCAATGGGAGTGGGCAGCTGTGAAGAAGGCAACCACAGCAATCCATGGGTCTCACAGTATCTCTGAGGTCTCAGGGACTGGGGTGACATTGGTTCTGAGCTGGTGAAGTGACCTCAGCAGCGCAAGGGGACAACTCTATCCTGTACAGCCCCTTGCCTATGGCGCAGTGCTGATCCCTCAATAGCTCACAGCTGGCTCTGAGTGGGGATAGTCAGCAGCTTTCTTCCTCAAATGCTGGAGAAAAAAGAAGAGTATTTTATTGTGAAAGTGAATGCTAAGAGCAGGGCCCAGGAATGAGAACCACGAGCATTTCATGCAGCGACCGAGACAGCACACACCAGAAGAAAAAGAGGCCCTTCCAAATTACCAGTTAGGTATGGCCTCCCCAGTGGCCAAGGAAGACAGAAGAAGATGGCCAGTTAAGGATAGCATCCTCAGTCCCAAAGCCTCAAGATGAAGCAGCAGAATTATCACCAAATTGAAAAGGAAGAAATGATCCCAGTTGCCTCTCAGAGATGCAGAGATTGGTCCTTGATTGCCACCGCAAAGCAGCAGGAGAGAAGGCAACCTGAGTTCTCAGCCACCGTCCCCGAGAGCCAGCGCTTCCCGACATTACCTCAGGGTCTCTACGCAGGATGTCATCCTATCATAGAAGAGCCATCTCCTGGAGGCCCTCCTGGGTGGCAGAACAACACACAGCACTTAGGCGCAGACCCCTGCCCGCCGGTGCCAGGGAGTCTCCCGCGAACGCCGCTCTCCCGCGCCAGCACCTCTCACCCCGGTGACATTCTCGTCGTCAACCCGGGGCCATCGCTCCGCAGAGCAGCCCAGGCCACGCGAGGCACCGCTCCTCCCAGCACGTGGAGAATGATCCACGTTGCTCAGAGCCCTCATTTTGAAAGGGCTCTACAGATGTTTAATTAAAAGGACTTGATACTTCCTTTCTAATTAGCATTGGGACAAGTATGTAAATCTGTTCTGCTCTTTTACTGGAAAGGAAGAATAGGAAGATGCTTCTAAGAAGATTTTATGCTAGAAACGCTGCAGAGAATTTAGGAGGGGACATGTGGGACAGGCATGGGCTGTGAACAGCTAAAGCAAATGCAACTCTGCAAACTACCAAAACAAAACTGTTAAAAACGGTTTTTAATCTTCCTTGGACTCCTCACATCACTGAGGAACAGCTTTGCATTTCTAAATGTCACTTATGCAGTTCAAAATATCAGGTGGGGATCCCAGCCTCATGGCTATGTCCATGGAGAGGCAAATATCCCTCCGCATCACCTCGCTCATCCGCAGGCCCCCCCTTCCTTCCTGATGTTTCTACTGGCTTTTGCCCAACCATTGATGCCAGGCACCATAAATCTCTTCCTCTTTCTTCCCTGATTTCACTTTAATCATCTTTAATATTGAAAAGCACTTGAAAAAAAATCCCATCATACTCCAGATACTAGAAGGTTCCTTGGTCCTGCTTTCAGAGCAGAGCAGAACAAAGACAAGAAAAGAATATAAAACAACAAGTATTCTGGAAATAAATAAATTGTGAGCAGTTGTGAGTAGTCTTGGACAGCTAGGTGGGATCAGGAATAGCCACAGATATTCATGATAACTTTCAGCAGATCAAGAAAAGCATGCCCCCCTTGTCTGCTGCCCTAAGAGGAGACCTTTTTTCCCCTACATGTGTAACATCTTTTTTTTCCACTACATGTGTAACAAAAGCTCCTGAACTCTTGCTAGCCTTTGTATCTTGTGAACAGACAGAAGAGTTTGCAGAGTTCAGCTTGTTAAACCAGAAACAGATAAAAAAGAAGTGATGTCTTCTTCAGTCCAGCCCTAGTCACAAATCATTAACGCAGTGATCAGCTGGGTAGGAAATCTTTGATGAGAATCGCAAACAACAGCTTAATAGATGCCATTATTTGCTTTCAGTCAATAAATGAACAATGTGACTGCATCTGGCAGAGATACTATGTCCAAAGAACAGTTTAACTTCCTTTACACTTAGCACTTCCTTTCCCATCTATCCATTTCCCTTTCCCCCTTGCATTCAAATATTACATAATTTAATGGTTATTAACTCAATGAAAAGCATTTAAAATATTCTCCTGGAGCTCTTTTAACAATTTGTGGTAGGGGACCACATCTTCCAATCATTGCCGTCACCTGTAAGCACAGCACCATTATTTCCCACAACAGGGAGCACGAGCTGAGACAGCCCATGAGAGGGGGCATGGGGCTTTTCCCCAGGCCACACAGCACCCACTTCTGTGCACCCACACGTGCACCGAGTGCCGCGCTGGTTCAGCGTGGGGATGGGGAAGAGCGCTCCGCACGGCACTAAGAGGAGGACGGAGACAGACTGACTGGAAGAAGCCCCAGCAGAAACGTTTTCCAACCTAGCAGCACAAATTTGGATGAATGTGCATTTAGGGACGTGGAGGAGAGAAAAACTTACTTGGTATAAAACGCCACAAACTTCAGTTCGTCTAAATCTCCTTGAATGACGACATCATCGAATCCTTCTCCGTGGCCTGAATGACAGAAAGTCAAGAAATGAGGTGTGTGTGGCACCTACACCCACCCATGCCCACACAGAGCAGGTGAGCTTGTCTGCACTCTCATCTGTCGTCCCACAGTTGGTATTACATGGACTGCTCCTATAGCAGGTTCCGACTGTGACCTTTCAGGCAGCACTTCACCACCTGCCTCCTTTCCTTGTGTGGCACCATAAGGTAAAACCCCCGTCTGCTTCAGTGCAACCCCAGGGGAAAAGACTAGGCTACAAAACCTTCAACAGATTCAGTCTCAGCACAGGACAAAGGGAAAAGGGATCAATTCACAAGATTACAAGAAAATTGCAAAGGCCTAAATTTCCATGGCAAATACCTTGTTCTAACTAAATATGTTTATGACATAGTCTGTGCAAAGAAAAAGAGCCTGGGTTCTTTGCTTCGGATTCAACTCTTGTCCAAAAATGTTTGATACAGAACTATGTGAAGAACAAGTCACCATGCATTTCCTAAGAGATTAGGATGGGAAGAAACAGGTTTTGCCCTGACATTTGCAATGTTTCCCATCTAGAGGTCTGGAGTGATCCAGGATTTCTCAGCTCTACACTTTTTTTTCTGCTGGGATGTTTTGCCTTGGACTAAGGAACACAAATGTGGCCAGCTGTGACCTTCCCTATCCCTCAAAAATACAAAGAACCAAAAAGCAGAAAGCAGAGCTCCATCCCACTTGCCATTAGGATGAAATGCTGTGCAATTGCTAAGGTGAAACGTGGCATTAAATGCAAATGCTGCTCTGCTTGTCCTGCTTGGCTATGGGGCCTCCAAAGCTTGAAGGAAAGGGACAGGCCAGCAGAGAGCCTCCAGGTAGCAACAGGGGATGGATCCTGGCAGACCAGTGAAGTCAGGACTCGGGGAAGGAGAGTTCTTTTCTACACTGGGCCTCGTGAAACAAAAATAAAGGATGTTTTTCAATGTCCTTCTGTGCCATTTGATAAGACTGGAGCAAGAGGCATTGGAAAGTTGATCCATGCTTGTGAGTGTCAGAGAAGATACTGAAACCATCAAGTGTTAGCAAGGAAAGTAGATTTGAGACAAAGGCTGGCTCAGAGAGGTCACAACAGACAGAGCTGGGACTTCTATATCCCAGGACAACATCTCCAGCAACTCTGCAGCACATTTTGGGAGACCCTAGTCCATACTACAGCTCTAAATAGCCTCTTCCCTTGCTGCGGATTGTGAGAGCAGAGGAACATCTCCAAGGCCCTCCCAGGCAAATCTCGACCCCCTTCATTTCCCACTGATGCCGTGGGCAAGTCCCTGTGCCAGCCCCCGCATTTAACTTGGAGCCAGCTCTCCCAACTGCAGTTCAAGCCCTATCTACTCTCCCTGAGATGAAGATTAACCTTCACTGCCCTCCCTGTCTGAGTAGAGCCAGCCCCTCTACAGCCTCTAGGTTCACCTGTGCTCCTGTTCCCTGCGCTGTTTAGACATCTCATCCTAAACACGGTGCACTGGCTCCTCAGAGAAGCCTTGGGAAGGAGCTGTCAGAGCACAAGTGACTGTAAGGGCCTCTCTGGTTCAAAATCCCACTTGCTCTTACAGCTCGCATTACCAATCTCTTACCTGCATATCGGATGCTCTTTCCAAACATAGCAGTCCACAGATAGGGGACTGTGCTGATTTCCATGCCGTGGGCCAGCATGTTCAGAGCTGCTATCCTGCCTGGATCAAGTCAGAATAAAGAGAATGAACAAGGAAGCTCTGAGCAAGCACTATGGTGTGCACTGCACCCTCAGAACAGTTCAGGCACCTTGGTATCAGTTTCTCTTGCCCCAGTGTACATAGAACAAAATCTTTTGCTTGCTCTAGAAAAAAGAAACACAATAAGTATCTCTGAAAAGGAAGTATGCCTCATTCGCTTAGACTGGGCTTAGGGGAGCACAGCACAGCTCTTACTGACTTGTCAGATTTGTTTGCAGGAAACCTGCTTTATCAAGAACAACTTTTTGTAAGCCCATTTCAACTTAGCTTTTGCAACAGTGACAAGGCTACGTCTTGTTGGGCTCCACAAAGTGGGATGGATAAATCCTGTTTGGAGGCATGGAAACCACTATGGTACAGAGGCATTGCTACCCCAGATTAATGTTGACAACTAGGCATATGAAGAGTCACTACATAAGGAAAGAGCATGACAAGCAGAATGCTGTGGGAATGAGCTCT
This sequence comes from Nothoprocta pentlandii, assembly GCA_013398315.1. NCBI lineage: Eukaryota > Metazoa > Chordata > Aves > Tinamiformes > Tinamidae > Nothoprocta > Nothoprocta pentlandii. The sequence goes on along the minus strand of VZSG01001168.1, from coordinate 43,261 downwards.
TATTTGATGTCTTCATATATCCTGATGTAGTGTTTTGCTGTTCTAGTCATAAATGCACCGTTAAAGCAGTATGCAGCTGAGTTGTGTGTTCTAAGGGCACATCAACTTTGGATGTGTGGTTCCAAAACTCGCACCCAGAGCACCTGTAGAAAAGCTACCACCATCACAGTGTTGGAGACTTGGAAAGCTCCAGGGCAGCCATCTACACCAGGGCCCCCAGGCTTGCTGCTGCGAGGGCAGAAAGGTCTCGAATCAGCTGCAACAGGCACCTTGGTCATCCCCACAACTCTGGGCATTCCAGGTCCCCATCCCTGGCAGACACTGGGGAAAGCATGTGTGTGTCTCTAGCAAATGATCGTTAGCCAAGGCACAAAGGCTCTGCACATCGAGATGTATGACAAGTACAGTGAAAATGGACAGGATAAAATACACATTACAAGATGTTCTGTGTAAATTCCCAGTTTCCCTGTTCTCAAATGTTTCCTTCTCTTGTTAAAGAGGCTTGAAATTTTCTGGAGGTTTGGAAAAGGCTCTTGCCCCTAAGCAATTTGCTGCTGTAAACCTGAAGGGACAGAAAAGCACCTACCATGCATATGGGCCATCTGCCAGTGAGGGACATTCACTTTCTTATTATTCCGAAGGGCCAAGGGGAATGTGACAGCATCACCCGCGGCGAAGACTCCTGGGATGTTGGTTTGCATCATCTGAAGGAGGGAAGGAGAAGGACACATCGCTGGGGCACCTGCTGCCCTCAGCTCTACAAGAGCAGTGGAAAACTCCTCCTGCATGTCCTCATGTTGGGTGCTACCCATCACGTGGCCCCAAGGGGAGGCTGCCTGCAGCTCTGGGCACACCACCAAGCTCACCTTGTTGACCACAATGAAGCCTTTGGAGTCGATGTTGATGCCACTCTGCTTGAGAAACCCTGTCGCTGGGACTGCCCCTGCAGGAGAAGGCAAAGGGGATGGCGTGAGCAATACCTCAGAATCCCAGCACTGCGTCCTGCATCAGCATGGATTACAGCAGGACAAGGAGCTGCCTCCAAGCCTCATAAAGTGAGGTGTTCCTCCATAATCGCTCCACCTTTACAAAGGTGTTCCTCCACAATTGCTGCTGTGGGTCTACGGAGGTGCTATTGAGGATGGATTTGTTCAGCTAATTGAACCATTTTTACTTTTGGTAGAGCTACTATGGCCAAATACCTATTTTCCTGCTGCTAGAAGAACAGTAAGGTTTGACCTGCCAGTTTGGCCAGGGTTAAACTTGTGAGGGTACCTGAGGTAGCCTCTCCTGCCAGTGCCCTGCCTCCACACTGGGGGTGTTTGCAGCTTCTGACATTGGAGAGTCTCATTCATGGTCTGTCCTCTGCATAATTACCTGACTAATGAGCAATGGTCACAAAGCTCTAGGATCCATTAATTTACAGATTGCACATCCCAGATAATGAACCTTACTGCTCTTGAAGTTATGCCCGCATAATCTGCTCACCACATATCTCTAATGCTCAAGAGTAATTTTAAAATCATTACTCTTTCTTAGACATTTTGGAAAAAAAAAACCAAATTAGTCCCCTTGTTTTCAAAGGCCTCTCCAACAATCTTCTCCTTTTTCTCATCATTCTTCATTTGCATTTCTTTTCTTTAGCTTTCAAAAATCCTTCTGCTTTGGAACAAAAAGAATATAACAACAGAACAAAAGAACAACAAAAGAATATAAAGAGAACAGTAGTATTATTCAGTGGTTCTTCCAAAGTTTGCAATGTTCTTCAAAGTAACACTGAAAAGGGGATTTTTTCCCCCAAGTGTACAGGAGAAAACTAACTTATTCTACAGCAGTGGCAGCGCTAAAATAAAAGGGAGAAATATGCCAAAATTTCAATTTGAAAGGTCTTTAAAAAAAAAAAAAAAGAAGAAAAGAAAGAGAGAGAGAAGAAGTTGAAATTGTTTGTTTTTTTTTTCCAGGAAAAAAAAAAAAGAAAAAGAAAAAAGAAGGCATTTTTTGGTCTTTCTACACAAATACAATCATATCACAGAAACTGGTGACTAGCACATCTCCACTGGCTTATTTCAATGACCACAGATGGGGGATGAACCATTAGTGGCAAGTCTCCACCTGCATTTATTTATATTTTCATTCTCTCCCAATTTTGGTGGCAAAGTGAAGCAGCCTCCCACAGTGCTGTCCCAGCTGGAGTTAGTGTCCCACTTCCCCATCCCAACGCCACTGGTCCCCTTACCTATGCCGACGACACAAACATCGGCACGTAGAACCTTCCCGCTCTTCAGGACAACCTCCTTCAGCTTTATGGGAGAAAGGTGAAAATTACATTTATTTGGGGGACAAAAAAAAAAAAAAAAGAGGAAAAATCCTTAGCAGCAGCCAGCTAAGCTGGAATCTTCCATCCTCCCTCCAAATGACTCCTGGCATCGCTGCGCTGTCTGGCCCCGCTGATGCCAAGCTCATGGAGACCATCAGTGTTGGCCTTTGGCCTATGTGGCTGCTTGCCCCATCCCCTGCTGCAGACCCACTATGGACGCAGAGCCTCTGCTTTACTCCCTCCTGCCCATCTTCACACCCAGCTTGTGGCACGGGTTGATGCACAATGTGGAGCCTCTACGCTCCCACCCAGCCACGAGCTCCATCCCAGGACCGTACCTTGCCCTCCTGCTCCCGCAGCTCCGACACCTCCGTCTGCATGTAGAACTTCACCCTGTTGTTCTCAAACATCTGGGTGAGGAGAGGACATCACAGATCAAAACAACCTGACTTGGTGTCTCTGAACTGCTACCCATCTCTGCAATGCCATTCCCACCCTTTGGATTCACTTCCACTCACACTGGGAAGTGGCTTTTCATGCACCTCTGTCCCACACAGAAAGGAGGAGTTTGTTTACAGCAAGCAGGCCGCAAGAGGGAAGACACAGCCCATCCTTTCTTTCTAGTGATAATTACTGTGGAGCACCTTCACAGCCTCATTAACAAATCAACTCATCAAATAAGCACATCTACAAACGCAATAAATCAAACATGCACAAACCACACAGCCTCTCATCTATCATCAGAACCATCCCTGGTACAGGAATGCAAAGTCACCTTCATGACAGCACGGCCAACCCTCTCCCCAAAGAACTTCTTGAAGGGAACTTCCTCCAGCTCCACCACGGACACGGAATGGGCCCGCTCTGTGAGATAGGCGGCCACCTCCATCCCTGGGAAACAGAAGTATGTCCAAGTGGCTATTGGTGTCTCTCCCAGCACTGGCCCAGGTCTGGTGAGGACCACAGCTGGTAATGGGAGAACATCCCTTTGCTCTCTCTTGGCCTGAGAAGCTGAACTTGCTCTATTTGGACAGAGTGTAATTAGAGTGAAGAGAAACCAAACTCACTCACTGTGCACAGCTTTGAGGTGGTAACTTCAAACAGGGCAATGCCAAACTGGGAAGGGTTCTGGGAAAACTGCAATAGCGTGAAAATCTGGAAAACTTGCTTCTGAGCAGAAGATCACAGGAACCATTAAAAAAAATGAAAATTTATATTGTCTAGGCTTGTATTCTGCCAAACTCATTATCCCCAGAAGAAATCTGCCCACTTTCCATTTACTAGGGGTGAGACGCACCCGAGCAAACACAGGCACAGATGCACAGACCAGACCATCATCAGTTTGTGTCTAGTCCATGCCCAATGCCCATTTCCCCTCAATGACCAGAAAAGCTACTTAGCAGAATGGCATTTGGAGACATCTAAGCTACACACAGTTAAGATCAGAAGACAGAGATGCTACCATAGGATGCTCCAATTGACTGATATTTTAACTCTGTCAGATAAACTACATAGGTCAAGTATGTGATGTGAAGACACATCAAAGTGAAGCAGTATTGCAGATGTCCCCAGTGCCCACTCTGTGGTCCTTTACTCCGACTGTAATGGACAATGTAATCATTTCTATTGATTTTTTTTTCTGATCATTTCTTAATTTTAAAATCATTTTAGAGGAGTAGATGCTAGAATAGGGCTAAGATATTAGAGGTAATTTTACTAGTGCCTTTTAATTAGAAGTGATATTAAGTCTGTCTCTTACTCAGGATACCTTTGATCACAACAGCTTTGCCTGTGGCTGTGGTGCAGTATATGGTTGCTGCTCCAGAAATTCATCATCTTTCACTATGCTAATGAATCAGTAATATTGAGAAGCTAGTACCCAACCAGACAGTATACAATACCACTGATACTCTTCCATTATAGGAAATCATGTTGTTGCATCAAAGGAAAGAACATCACAAATACTCCTCGGATTTGTGAACTTGCAGTGTAGTAGTGACCTATAATTGATTACTCTGATCAAACTTAAGATCACGTCACCAGGCAAGACGTGATGAACACGTTTTACATTCCACAAGAACTGCTGCAGTCTGTCCCCTTAAATGTTACACAGAACCAAAAGACACAGCCCCATAATTTCTGTTTCAGCTTGGACAGAACTTGTGGAGAGGTGTTTGAAAGAGAATTCACTTCCTCTGACTGTATCTGCCTGAAGTATCTAAGCTAAACAGTTAGACTCTCTCATGAGTCAACAGCACCCACTGTGATCCCCACCAGCTGGTGGGGTGCCTAGGGCAGGGGGATGAGCCACCCTTTGGAGCCACTTGCCCCTTATGGTAGAGGACAAAGCCTAGCTCAGGCTACATGTCTACCTTCTGCTCTGCTACACCAGGGAAGGTGGTTCCCACCCTGCAGTTTGAAGTGGAGGGACAGGAACTTGCTGCATCTTTAGGTAAAGTTTCAAACTCTGCTAACTACGCGACCATAAGGAAAACTATCCTGACAAGTCTGAAAAAAGAGCCACGTCTGAAGGACCCATCTGGGATGCAGGCAGAATCAAGGCAAAAGGAGAGCTCACCGAGGAAGGAGGCTCCCACTATAACTACGTTCTTGCTAGTGGCAAGTTTCACCACGCGGTTGGCATCTTCTGGAGTTCGGATGTTAAACACGTTTTCCACTTCTTTGCCTTTACAGCTGAGAGACTTTGGCCTGAAAAAAAAAGTGAACCAAAAAGACAACAAAAAAGAAAAAAATCACCCACAAATTAAAGGAAACTAAGTACAGCACCTATTTCCTTTACCCAAACCCCTTCCTTGAGCCAACCACTGCAGCAAGTTCTGCACAGCAGCACCTGCCTCTGCTGAGCCACAGCCAGCTGTGCACAAGGGCCATGGCCAAAGGGTGGGATGCTCCTCTTGGGGACCAGATGCTGGTCTAAGGTTGGGCTCTTTCAAGGAACCTTTTTTTCTCTGTCTTTCAGCAGAAGCTTTGGAGACAGATTTTCAAAGACACATATATATATATATATATATATATACACACACACACATGTATATGCATATATACATTTGTATATATACATATATTTAGACCTCTGAAGATGCAGATTCCACTCTACATTCCTTGAGTCACTTAGCTATAATATTCACTGCCACTGTAATATTGTCATCTTGTCCTTCCCATGCATTTACTGGTATTTATCTACCTTTAAATAACCAGTCCCTCCACCCCCAAGTTCCATCTGAAAGAAAACGCCTCAATAATTTTGGTTCCCCTAAGAACATTCACCCACCATTGCTGGAGCTTGTGCATAAGGATTTTGAGAGTATTTCTAAAGGTTTCAGTCCACTTTTGAATCCTATTAGGTAGCTGGCAGACACAGCATTCTGCTGCAGCAGTCCACATCCCCAGGCAGGAGCCTTGAAGCACGTGATGCTGTGATGGCTGCTGCTGACGTGGTGTGTAACAGGGGACCTGCTTCTGATCATCTCGCAAGGCTGTCCCAGGCTTCTGCACATTGCATCTAATTAATTCAGGCAGCAGTTCCCAAAAGGAAGCAGCACCAGGCATTCCAAAGGACTGCTCAGCTATTTGCATCTCTTTGCAGCAATGACCTTGTGGAAAACATTTTGAGGAGCACAATAAAAGTCTGGAGAAGCCAGTCCTAGTGTCCGTGTGCGTTACCTCTCCTGCAGCCATGGCTAGGCATGGGCTGGAGAGCTCCAGTCCTCCAGCACGACCATTACGGTGCCTGTCAGGAAGACACGAGTGGGGTTCATGCTCTCAGGTTGCGTTACCTGATTTGAACGACACAGAGGGGCTGCTCTGAGCATTAAAACAACCCGTCTGGGCTCCACAGCTCCGAGTGACCGACAAGACGGGGCTGCTGCTTCGTGGAGACCAGAGGGATGTCAGGAAAGAGGCAGGAAAGCCCAGGGGTAACCGGCTCTGTGCTCTGGATCTGCTCTCGGCAGCAGCCTTCTCCGAGGCAGAGCTGCTCAAGATTTGGACTCGAGTGAGATTTAGTTGCAAAAACCGAAATAGGGGAAACGCTCAAATGGTAGTCAGGTTCAAAGGCATTGCTGTAGAAATGCTCAGTTGTAGCCAAAACATTTGATATTTTCTGTGAAAATGTAATATTCAGAGAGGAACTGATATGAGTGTTTTCATTAAAGAAGACAGGGAGATGTCACCAATGCCAACATTTTCCCATTAAAATGGCAATTTTGACAAAACCCCTATTAAAAAGAAATTAGCAAACCAACCAATCGTTTCCAAGACAGCAGGAATGATGCTAATCTCAAAGATTAGCTGCCTGGTTGAACTGAAAAGGAAACACTTATAACACGAGAAGCAGCAGCAGCAGCAGCTTGTGCAAAGCAGGGTAGACAACCCAACACCCCATCTTAGGGGACAGGAATCCTGCCCTTCAACTGCTTTATCTGAAAGTTACAGCTTCATTTGTAATATTTGCAGCTATTTCCTGACAGAAGGGTTAAATGAGTTCAAATCATTTGACTTTTTTCTTTTTTTTTCCTCATGTTTTCAGAAGACACACACAGTACCTTGTCCCTGCAAACTGCCCCATGGCTAAAACACTTCTCCTCCTTCTCCTGTTCATTTATATTTTTCTCAAAAAACACCATGACGTGCACTCTGTGCCAGGGGTATGTGTACAGTTACCTGAAAAGCTGCTGCTATTTTTTTGTGAGCAAATAGAGTTTTAGTCTTGAAAACTTCACTCTTACGAGTGAAGAGAATTACCCTTATGAGTAATTCTCACCAAACAGATTCTGTGGTGTTGCAGTAACAGCAACATCTAGTAAGTGCAAGAGAGGAGCATTAAGCTCTGATTTTCATGGAAGAATTTCATTTCATGCCAAAATTAAAGATGGAGATTAGGGCAGATGTATTATTTGACTTTCAGCATTGTTTACTGTTGAGGGGCAAAAAGAACAACAATATGCCAAAAATGACCGCTAAAAATATTTAGGATATCTTAATTATGGAGGTTTTTGTTATAAGAAAATATACTCAAGGTTCTGGGCATCGATTTTCCTCTCCCCATATTCTAAACAGGCTTTGAGGGCACATCCATCATTCCTCCTTGCATTCTGAAAGGTCTCAGTGGGAATTTTCCCTGCGTCCTTTTCAGATTCCCTAGCCAGTCCCTAGGGGAAATAGCATTAGGGAGCTTGCTAGCTAATTATTCTACTTTGGGGATTTATTTCTATCACTTTCTTAAGGATCAGGGAAGTCATAAACCCAAACTGCTCCCGTAGGCAATTTTTGTTAACGCTATTTTGACCTTCACACTGATCATGAAACCTTCCAGACTCAGACAGCCCCCTGTGCCTGCTGGTTACCTCCTTTCTGGGTGACTCTTGGATGATGCAAAGGATTTTCAGCCTTGGCTGAGCAAATATATCCAGCACAGCCATATCCACAAAGTCCTTGCTTTTTCTGCAAAGATTCTTGCAAAGAAAAAGTTCTTGCTCCAGAATCAATCACTGGGTTTGATCCCTCATCCCCAGGCACAAGCTCTTTGCTTTCTAAGATCAAACAGTTTCTCAGGATCTTTAGAAGGTTTCCTTGAAGCTTACGTGTTTCCAGTGGCTATCAGCAGTTTGTTATACTCCATCTTAAATCCATCCTTGAACACGGCTGTCTTGTTCTTGATATCCACAGCTGCAACCTGAAATCATTTCTGAATAATGTTAAGGGTGGAAATCTGAGATGTGTATTGAGATACCGAACACTGAGCCGGAAGTTGACCACTTCCATGGGCACTGTAGGTATGATAGGGCCCACCTCAGAGCACTCGAAGTTCCTCCTCTTGGCTTCCATACCCTGGCTTGCTAATCAGGGAAATGCAGGCAAATACTTCATTTTTATTTTCTAAATTGAATTGCTTTCTTATTAATGAAAATCAGGGGATGATTAGCATCTTCTAAAGCCTGGAAACTGTGTCCCTCTGCCTGCACTGCGAATAGGCACATTGAGAGCCACACTCCCTAAGCCATCATTCCTCCTTCTTGCCCATGGAGACTGCCTTTCCTATGGCACCCAAATGTCCTAGATCAGGAGGGACACATGCCAATGATCAACCTCATGCCTCCTACCACACATGCTGCTCTGTTCCCACTCGTTTACTTTTTGTGGTAAGGACAAGGACAAGCCTGTTATCTGCCCTCCTGTCAACATTTCTCTCAAAGCACCCAGAATGACACACCTTGGCCAGCTGTGGGGCAGGTGCTCGTGGTGCCCCTCGTTCAAGCTAGTTCCAGACCTTCTAAGCAAACCTTCCTCCTCCTACTCTGCCTCTCCCTGACATCAGGTTGACAAAGCCAAGTGTTTACAAAGGATGAGGACTGACTGTTCCTGAAGTGAAAACTGGTGTTTTCCCTGACTGGTGTTGCAAGAACGTGTCCATCTCCTGGCACATCTGCCCTGGTGGTGGCAGCTACAATGATGAGATACTGATACCAATTGGCTATGGACCCAAAAGGCCTCATCAGGACACGGCAGGACTTTGTGCAACGGCAGCCTCCATCTGACAGGACACTTGCATTTAAGCCCATCCAGGACTAGGGCTGCTTCCTGCAGCAGGACAACTCAACATTTGAGGCAGCTATTCAAGTAAGTAGAGCATGAACTTTGATTGCACTTTGCCACAAGCTGAATCCATAGGCCTGAGCAGAGACAACGGGACATCTCAGAGGGTCCCACAGCCAAACTCTGCTTTAGAACTGAGGAGTACAAGGCTTATCAGGCATAGTGCAAAACAATGGCAGATCTTTGCCTTGAACAGCATGGAGTGACGAACAGGAATTGCTGACTTGGCTGCCAGGTGGGAACTGAGATGTGAGCTTTCTGTGGCACTATCTGTACCTTTTATCTCCTTTTACCTCCTCCTTGCATCATCCCTGCAAAGTGGGATTGAAGCAGCAGGAGACACCCTCAGGGTCTCTGCCTTGCACACCAATATTAACAATAGCAATATGAGCCCACAACAGACAGAACACATTGGGTTCATCTCAATCTTCTTTAGAGGCCACAAATTTTTGAAGAACTTCTAGTATAAGGAAAATAATAGGAAGAGGTGTTTAAGCACAGTTATCTGGATAAGAGGCGAGCTGGTCAAGCCAAACCCACACGTGAACACTCAGTGAATGGCAGGTGAGAAGTCACCATCACAGCAGAGTTTACATAGGATGTTCTTCCTGCCGATGTCCAATTGTGTTTGTGGTTTTGAGCTACCTTAAGCAACATAAGCTCCTTAGCATAAGTGAAAAGAGGTACTCAGGGAGGCATCTAACACTTCCACAACGGCAATTAGTACACCGAGAACACAGACAGCTGCTACATTTTCTAAACACCACGTCTTTCTGCGTTAGAACTTGTAAAACGTATTCTGCAGGCAAGGCAAAACACAGTCTGCAGGCACACTGTGAAGGTTGTCCCATAGGAATGCTGCTCTCCTTACCTGCATCTCAGTCAAGACTTCGATGTCATACGTGCGGAAGAACTCTTTAGGGCGCAGGGCAATCTGCTCCGGGTGGGAATCCATTGACTGCAGAAAAAGCAGTTTGCCCATGAACAGGTGAAAAGGAGAGTGGTGAAATGCCTGTTACCAACACATGCTAGCAACAGTCTGAAATTAGTCCGAGCAGCAGCTGTTAAGAGATTTGCTTTATAGAGACTAGAATCAAAGCTGATTGAAATAAAAGTCCTCACGAACCACTGGGTCCAGCTGTTTTTCTGATAACTCAGTGCAGCAGCAGCACTGACCAGCTAAAGCAGAGTGAGTGCTACTTAATAACTATAGCAGTCTTATATATAGATATATATAGAGAAGCAACATTTCACAGGGCTTTCAGCAGGATCATCTACCCACCCAGGCATGAGATTTGGGGTCGTCCATGAAAGACCAGGGCTGCAGGTATCAAGGGTTTCACCATGTGGCCCCAACTTCCCTTGGAACCAGGGGCTGAAGTGCTAGTTCCTTATCCCTGGAGATGGCTCGGTCAGGGACTAGGGGAGTGGAGGCACAGCAGTGCATGCACTTCATGTAACTTCAGATAACACTGAAGAGGGCAGTCTCTTAGGTGCTGAGGCAGATTTTAGTTGGTGCAAGATTACAGAGGTTTTACTGCAAATTCTTTCAACACCCAATGTTTAGCAAGAGAGGAACTTTCAACCCTTTGGAGTGGTGGTTCCCGTGCTGGTGTGCAGCAAGGGCAGAACACAGCAATCCACAACTCATACGAGTTTCACTGCATTCCACTGCTCCAGCAACAGCAGCAAAGAAGTCGGCGGGCCGGGGAGCAGGTCATGGTCCAAAGGGCTTGAGGAGGAACACAGTCCTGAGGGACCTTGGGATGAACTGACAGCAGATGTTCAGCAAAGCAGAGGAAGGGCAATGCTGCAAGACGAGAAGTCCACTGGCTGCAGTTTTATGCACTCCCCTTTTCCTGACCCTTTCTAGGATTAGTCCCACTCACAACAGAATTAAGAAAAATATACTCTTTTTTTTCTATTCTAGAAATACCTACAATTTTTTAAAGTAGACTTTACACACCTTCCAGAAGCAACTGCAGCCTGAGGTGTTTAGAGAGGAGTTTAACAAGTTATTTACTTGTTGTGTGAGATGTCTTTACTGTTTAAGGGAGTTTCAGAAAATTGCCTGGCTGGGACCATGACTGCAGCCTTCTCAGGGCTCACCTGCACAACTCTGGTGAACCCTCATTTCTGATCGATTCTGTTGCTCTTCACCCCAAGCATATCTCAATAGCTCAAATGCTCTCAAAAAGCCATGTGCATATTTGCATTCCTTTGACAATCCCTTTGCCTTGGGGCTTGAAGCAGAGTTAAATGCTCTAGTTGTAGGGTACTGGTCTAGAGAGAAGCATCCCTGCCTTGAGGAGGAATACCCACACTACCTCTTCTTATGTTGTCTCTACACTTCAAAACCAAACGCTGCTGTTCAACATGAGTGACTGTCTGGTATCGGGTCAGATCCAGAAGGCAGTAATGAAAATGGTATTAGAAGATCATTCTGTCTCTGCAAATTGACACACAAAAAGGGATGTATGCTGGAGAAACCCGTATAATGCAATCAAGATACGATGATAATCAATAGTGTGAACACTTGGAGCAACACTGGACAGCAAGAACCATACTCTAATAAAAACTGGGGTAGACAATACTTTTCTTTTTGCTTAAGAAACCAAGATTTACAAGCCCCATTAGACTGCCCTAGAATTTTTTTTTTTTCTAGAAACATAAGAGAAGTCAACTCATCCATCCAGGCATGAGATGTCTGAGTTAGCTGCTATTGGACCTGTGCAAAATGTCCTTGTTTCTGTCCACGGTGAGCTCTTCGTTAATAATTTGTACAATTCCTCTCTGGAGCTTCATCTTTCAGTCACTAACAGAACATTCAAGGGAAAACAGATGGAATGAATGAAGAAGAAACATGTTGGTGCAATGAATAATGGTTGCATAAGGTCCTAGGGCAAATTTTAAAAATCAGGAGGAAAGTGACACACTCAAGGTGCTACCAACCTTGCTGAGCTTCGGTCTGTCGTAGGGCAAGTGTCTGTCCATCGTGCACATTACAATCCTGTCCGAGAAACCCTCCTGGCGCAAGGTCTCTGCACAGACTAATCCGGCAGCACCTAGGAGAAGACCAGTGTATGTTGTATTTGACAGACAAAAATACTTAAGCGCTAAGAACAACGATCCTGACACAGTTGGGCAACAGGAAGTGAAAAATGTCATTCTGGGTCTGAAATAGAGCTTGATAGCTTAGAAAAATAAAAGATATGGAACTGCACCTGCAGAGGACTAGAGCCAGAAGGTTTGGTGGACCTTTGTCCTGTGCGTCCATGGGTCTGAATCCTTTGTACCTTATATATCTAGCATCCCACAGAGAGGCTGATTGAAAAATCACTGCCTTCTTTATGGTGTTTCCTAAGTCAGTGGCACATGGCTGCTTCTAAAGAAGGGACGTAGCCCTTGAGACTGTATTTCCATGTTCAAGGTAGGAGAGGAATCCTCTGTCCATGCAAATGTTACATTAATTATCCATGGAACTTCTTCAGTTGATGCTCAAACTATTACATTCCTCTTGTTTGAGAAGAGTCGTTCACCTGTAGCCTTTTCCTCTGCACCTTAGCAGTCCTTGTCCCTCAGCTTGAACATAAAGCCACATCTCTATAATGTGGCAGAACCAAGACACCAAACAAAATGGTCCCTAGTTCTTCCAGCATTTTTTTTTCCCAGAATCATTTGTTGACCAAGTCCCTGATGAGCCAAATACCAGAGCACAAACTTCTCCAACAGCCTCAGTGGCAAAGGCCAAGCAGGTGACTCTTGATAGCTTCCCTTTTACATATTTTACTATCACTAAAATGGGCCCAGACCTTCCACCACAGGCTTCATGCAGGCTGTGCTGATCACACACTTTCCTATAGAGGATTTTGTATGCAATTGCTTGCCAGTGGGAAGGGAGGCTGTCATTAAACATAGCAAAAAAGGTGAGATGCGAGCCTGATCTCTAGCATTGCTCTGTGAAGGAGAGGTGTGAAACAGAGGTGTGAAGGTGCCATTCAACTAAGTGGCTACCTGAGAGGTTGCCATCCCATCTGCAACCAAGCAGCCTGATGTGGCACAGCCCTTCTTACCTGGCCAAACAGATTAGATATAAAGGGCCAAGTTAGTCTCTTTTCAGCCTACAATGCCTTGTTCAACATCAAAGATTTAAAGAGCCACAGTTCTGGTAATACCAATAAAGAGAAGATGAAGTTGGACACTCTCTCCTGTTTTGGTTTGTCAACAACTTGCTCCTACTGCTGAAATCATGGAATGGTGAGAGAAGAGAAAACGGGCTGTTTGTCTTATGCATGTTGCCTGGAGAACAGACTGAGCAGGGACTTACTCTGAACTGATTTCAATATTGAAGCACTAATGAACCCCTCTTGCCCATTCAATTTTTTTACAGTAAAGAACTCATCCAAATCCAAGTGGATTTTGACACAGATAACGGAAGGGGACATTTCTGAATCAACTACTGCAGTGATGCAATTGATAGCTTTTGATGGCAACTGATAGCAACTTACACCAGCGAGCTGTTGTTTGCACTCAGCTCTTCTGGGCATGGTCACAGCTCCCTCCGTTCTCATCACTTCTTCCTCACGCACCCAGGTTTGAAAGCCACTTTCATGGTGTGACCAGAATTAAATACTGGTCTTTCAAAGAGCTGAAAATTTAGCTGTTCAAGCTTGAGAAAACTCTTTCAGTTACTGTTGACATTACCTTTTGGGTAACTTTGCTTAAGATTCTGATGGCTGCTCTCATTTAGCCACCTCTCCCTGCCACGAAAGGCTCAGCAATCTCAGAAATATTTCCACTATTAATATATGAAATATTTCCACTATTAACAACTCCTCATTGCTTTGCATAGTATTTGTTAAATGCAAACTTCAGAGCTGCTATAAGCACAGTGCTGGCTGCACAAGCTCTTAGTAGGGGAGAAGGACAGACATCCTCCAAGGAATACAGCAGACAGACGCTCCCAAAGCTTAGTCCTCCAGCTCCGTCAACTTGGATTGCACCGAAGCGGTGAAAGAAGAAGTTTTATTAATGGTACATTGGGACGTTGTAACTGCAGTTTCAAAAGCAGCTGGAAGAAGAGCTAGACAAAAAGAAGGTCTGGCAACTGTGCTATTCCTTTCAGGGATTTGTTGTTCACTGGGAAGATGGAAGAAGTGATCTTGAGATAAGCAGTTTGAAGTGAGAGCTTTGGAGTAGACAGCTGTGATGCGATTAGAGAGGTGTTCAGGCTCCGAAAGGCAAACACTGTTCACATTCACATTTGTGAGGGCTTTAAATGCAGCAATTGGAGAATTCAGGGGGTGAGGCATGTATCTAGAGAGTGTGTAGGTAGAACAGTTAACTGCACCCATCATGAAGGGCTCTGACAAGGAAGTACAAAGCTCCATAGACCAGGAGCACAGGGACATCTTCAAAGGTCTATCAGTGTCCAGGTAAGAAAGCCCCAGGAATTTGCCCTGGTCTCATCTTTTGCTTAAGCCAGGCCAGGAAGGGAGAAAGTGAATGGCACGCAGATACCAGGACAGACACCACGTTCTCTGCACAACCTCGGTGAGAGAGGGACACACACTGGTCTTTCAGCACACACCACCCAATACCTGCACCGATGATCAGCACGTTGGTACTGCTCAGGTTATAGTTGCTCAAGGAGATGCACTTCGCCATCATCTTTGTCCTCCTCTGAGTCTGAAGAGCCTGTGCCATGATCAATGAGAACAGTCATTATCCATTCACAACTTTCTTCTGTAGCAAGGTAGGAATGGGGACAACTACCAGTGCTGGTATAAAAGAGCTTGGGTAGAAAAGAACAACCAAATCCTTGCTGCCCAAGGAGATCTCCATGCTCAGTCAAATATTATTTTCATGACTCACGGTCCCATCCCCTTCCTCAGTACAAAAGAAAACTAAATCCACTGTCTTCTACAAATTCATCCAGGGACAAAGCACTGGGAAAGAACACAAGAAAAGCAGCACAGGTATGTCACTGTGCAGTTCTCCAATCAGCGGGGAAAATGAAAGTGCAGAAGTCCCATCAGGAACTTTATTTATCCTTCACCTGAGCAGAGCTGATATATCTTTGATATTCAAAGAAGTATATGTATGGCAAAATTATGGACTTATCCAACATACCTCATCCCACTATTCACCAGTATCAACTGGGACAGAAGTGCTGCCATGCAAGACACATCTCTGGATGTAACCCCATAGCTGATGTTTTGCATCAGATTAGGCCATAGGTTTAAGCTGATAGATTTACAAAAACGTAAATGAAAATGTAAATCAGAACTAGACTCTTCATATAAAGGGAGATGGGGGCACTGGCCTGACTGCACTTCATTCTGGATCACCTACCACCACCCCAGCCTCCTCTAGAGCACACAGAGCTGTAGTGTGTGCTCAGGAGGGGTAGAGACGACCTCTGTCACCTCTGGTCTGCACCCAGCAGACCTGGCCCAAAGGCTGGTGAGAAAGGCTTGTTTCCATGGGCCAATTAAGCTAAAAGTTGCTACAAGCTCAAGGGAAGATAGGACAAGTTCATGGAAGAATTCTCCACTAAAACTTCCCGAATTCACAAATACCACTAACGGCTCAGGTGCTGCAGAGTGACAGTGTTTGGAGGCTAGGAGGGGAAAGAACATCACGCGTGACCACCCTGTTCTCTTGCCTCAGTATGAGCTTTTGGCCGTTTTCTAGACAATATCCTGGGCTAGGTGGAGGTTAGGTTTGCCCATTTTGGATGTTCTCACATCCTTCTCTTTAGCCCCCCCTGCTAAAGGGCCCAGCGTCCCCTCAGCGTGCACCCAGAACAACTCACAGGCCTTGTGTTTGGGATACCCGTGGCAGCTCTGGCTCTCACCTGCTTGCTTGCTCGGATGTACACCTTCTCCTTCTCAATCTTCACCTGAGGGCGACAGAACAGCAGCAGCTTGTAGGACAGTGAGTATCTCTGGTTTGAGGAGCATTAGTTTTCCTTCCGTGCAAAAACTATTGGAAAGAACAGTGGTCTTGCCAGTTCAGCCACACCACATGCCTTGTGGGAGAGCTCGAGAGGCCATCACAAGACTCACTTCAGCTCAAGACCCTGGCATATTTCCACCAATGCAATGTTGTTCAATAGAGGAGGATAAACCCTTCTTTACCAAATACCTATCTCAGTATTTCATCTCATCTCTGTATTTCTACATAAGAAACCTCCTAGATAAAACTTCAGCTCTCAGCTTCCAAGGAACTGCCTGATGCCCACAGATGGACACAGGCAGAAAGGCAATGGAAGCTGCAGAGATGGGTGATACACTCACCACTTGCCATCTCACCATGTGCTTAGGAAATGTTTGCTCCACATCTTCACAGCTTGTTTACACCAATGCAAACAGACATTCCCTTTGCTGCAAGAAAGAAACCCATACCTGGAATCTGGGTAAGCTGTCCAAGCCAGGAAAGTCCTCTATATCACCAGTGCTGATGTTGAAGCAAGCCCCGTGCCAGGGACAGCGGACTCTTCCTTTGGACAAAACCCCTGCATGAAATATGGTAGAGCAGAGTTAGCACCTCCCTGTAGCTGCCTCCTCCTCTCCCTAGACTCTTCTGACATCTATCTGCGACGATCTGGCCACACCGTGGGAGGCAGAGATGCGGTCTCTCTCCTGCTGGCTCAGTGCTGTAGTGCTCCTAGGCTTATTCCCAGTCTGAGTAGAGCTGTTGATGTGGCCTGACCACTCGAAGGATGGTCCCCTGTGCTACTCCACCTCAGGGGCAATGGTATCACCCTGAGCTAACAGCTGCCTCAGTTAAAGCATAAATTAATTAGTGCCAGCATATTCCAGAACAGATCCTGACCTAGCAGAGTCTGGACCCACTAAGCAAGCAGAGGTCATGTCTGAATGTTTGCCTCATTGTAAATGTCTCCAAGTGTTTGCTCAGAGGCTGCTACTTTGGACTTTGGAATTTGTGCCGGAAAGTTCTCCCAGGCAGAGTGACCTGCTACAATGCTGCCATGCTGGGCATGTCCCAAGTTTGCACCTTCATTTCTTAAGGTACAACATTGCCAAACCTCTTCATTCAACACACCTGGGGATGCAGCAAAGCCCCTATACTTATTTTTGCAGCATTTCCTGGACTCCCCAGGAAAGATTCCTGCATAAGTGGCACTATTTCAGGGATCGATCTGCACGATTCAGGCAGGTGGGTAGGTTCTTATCTTTTTTTTGCCCCAGGAAAAGCAGTGTGGGGATCTTCTATCCTTGTCATCTGGCTGCTACCCCCAGTCAGAGATGTCTAACCAAGCTTGCGAGTAAGACAATTTAAATGCAGTCTTCCTGCTAGGAGGGCTGTGCAAGGAGGGGATCCCGAAGGATGCACTGGTCTGCAAAGTGGTCCTTTGGACCATACTCAGTAGGGATATGATAAATCACAGAAACACTACCTTCTGAAAAGCTGAGGCACTTGTCCTGTCATTCCTCTCCAGAGAAGGCTACTTTCTGTTTCACAGCAGCCTTTTCTCTATCTCAGATCTTGATTGTAAGAGACAGCTTGGCCAGCCTGGACATGCTCTGGACCTGTCTGAATGCCACCTAGAGTTGTCAACACCACTAGTTCTTGCTTTACACAGATGAGAAACTCTTCAATCAGCAGATCGGATTCTCAAAGACCAAGCTCCTCAGACCAGCAAGCACCTGCACCCGTTGTTGAGTGAAGAGCTTCTCTGCTAAAGACCATCCCTTCAGCAAAGCACCACGGTTTTAGTGAGGTACTTGTCATGCACATAGCCAGGTTGACACCACCTGCTCCTGTTCCTCAGGGTTTTGGCTAGTAGTCTATTTGGCCTGAAGCCCATGAAGGCCATGGAAAAGTGCCACAATGCATATTCCTAAGCGACAAGATGGTAAACCACTATATACCACCCCATTCTGATCAGTAAACCAGAGACATTTCTCTTTGCTACTGAAGATATCTCATCAATGCAAGGAGCTTCCTCCTTCCTCTGTGACCAGGATTTCATGCACAGTGGATTGTGGGTTTGTGTTCAAGACTGAGCAGCCTGAAAAACTATAAAACCCAGAAGGTGATTCTTTTTCCTTTTTTAACAATTTTTTAACTTCCGTGGAAGAGAATCAATAAGGAAAACAACATGTAAATCCTCATAAAAAACAGCTTTTCTTGCAGACAATTTGCTGGGGTGGTTTCACACTCCTTGTGTTTCACACAAGGTTCCACTCCCACTTGAAGAAACAAATGGGAGCCAACTTCAATTATACCAGTGCAGTCCTTCTCTTCAAAGTTACTCAAGGAAACTTCAGCCCTGCTATTGAGGAGTGACAAATTGGTGTCATCAGCAAACCAACCTTGAGGCAAATGTTTTCAGGAAGCCTCTGCACTGTCAGCTTTATGAATATGTGTTTCCCTCACCAAGAAGATGCCTGCCCAAAGTTGGTCCATGCCCTGGCGGCTCAGCTGGATGAATATAGGGTTGTCTTTTGCAGATATTTTGATTCCTGTTCTTCATCTCATACCAAGTGACACAGACTGACCTTTCACCAGTGGAGCCCCATAGTGAGGACATTTGTGCCCCATTGCATAGAATTCACCATTCTCCTTTATCAGCAGAGCCTTCCCACAGCCCAGGTCGACCTCTCGCATCCTGCAGAGAAAGAGCAAGGAAAGGTGAATTCATTCATTCCTGTTAAGTAATGAAAAGTAATCATTCCTGTTACACAACTGATTCTGAAAGTCTATCAGGGCTGCTTCCAACCTAGGCTTGATCCAAAGCTGGCTTACTAGAGTGACAGCTTCTCCACCTTACAGGCAGTATGTTTTTTTCCCCTCAGCACTCTCCTAGGAGGTAGCTCCAGGGCCCCTGAGTAGGGGTTGGTAGCTGGTTAGGAAGTGCCTGCTGGGTTCCTATAGGAGCTGGAAACCAAAGTGTTTTAGGGTGGTATTACATCTCTTCGTGGTGCAGGAGATGGGCTGCAGTAGCTCAGCAAATCCTTATCACACCTCTGTTCACCAAGACAGTCAACGCAAAGACGTTATTTCTGAAATCAGAACATCGAGTAGTGCCCTGGAGAGGGATCTCAGGCTCCTTTCCACACTTAGGGTATTTCAGAGCCTTCCTCTTGCTATTTGCTGTCCACCGGCAAAGCCTGGGCTGCCCCTCCAACACACAGGAGGTGCCAAGTTAAAAGGCCAGGACTAAGCATCAGACTGCTGAAATCTTAGTGCTCTGCAGACTCATGTTCTTTTAAATAAAGGTGACCCTGGTTCTGATCACGTCACGGTGTCAACAAAGGATGTCACATTTTTTTCGGTTAAAAATCTCAGGACAGCAAATACCTATACTTGACCCCATGGATAACACTGCAATTTTTGCTCTTTAAAGCTCACAAAATAACCTTCTTTTGTTGGCCCCTACTTGGCATTACAGCTAGGACTTTCTTTCCATGCCGAGCGACACTTGCATTCACGTGAACTTCACCACCACAGTTCTCCAGTACACAGTCAAGTGCTCTTTGAAAGCCTGCAACTATTTGTAATGATACCCTAACTGAATCATCTGGACCTAAGTGTGATTAGCACAGCAGGAATCCTTTAAACACAAAATTTGCTATTTTCAGACCTTCTGAGCCACCCTCCCACACAAACACACTCGAGGGTATTCACCCAACTTTCTGTACAAGCCAAACCACGCTGAAGCTCTTGTCATCACAGCCCTGGCCAAAAGTGTGACTTTACCATTCTATCTACAAGGACAGAAAAAGCTACTACAGCATCTCCACCTCCCAAATTACTGATTAATAATGTCATAAGTCCTGGAAAATGGCCCTTTCAAAAATCCTTTCTACCTCACATGGCTTGAGTGAGACAGCAGAAGCTGATCTGTAATTCACCATTGGAGGACACCATTCAAAATAAAACAAATTCTGATCAAGTTCCAAGAAACTTTTGGTGCCTTCCTCTCATCCTAGCTTACCTTAGATGATGGTAGCAGTTGATGATGCCTGAAATAGGCTGTTTTCATTTCATCATTCATTTCATTTCATCTGCTTTTCCCTGGGTGGACAGAGGTGTCCTCTCTTTAACCCAGAAATTTTGTCCCAGGAAAGTCTGATGTTTATCCTGACTATTCCCATAGCACTAAGAGGATCGTCGGCACAGCTGGCCTAGTGTATATGATTTACTGTAGACATCTCTGGTGTCCACACAAAGAAATTTGTGCTCAGGAAACCTTTTGGACATGCACAAGCCATGAATGCTCTACACAAATGCTAGGTCTCTAGGTTTCAGATGAAGTGGACTCACCTTGTTTGTGCAACAGAGCAAGTTTATTTCTGTTTGCCTAACATGGTGACTTGTTACCTGCATCAGGCTACAGAGGCACCTCTCTCCACTGTTTCCCTCTGTAACTTGAAGGTGAAACCAGCGGTCAGCCTACAAGGCCACCTGGATCATCCAAACCTTCCTTGAACAAGTCTTCAAGGATGCACCTGCTTTACCTACCTGAATGATCCCACTACAGTGAAGGCAAACGCTTAAATTCCTCGCTGCCTCAAGCCAAGACAACTGCACAGTTCACCAGACTTGCCCTCAGGAGCAATTCTTTTTCAAGAATTGCTTTTTCAAATTGCCCTGGCACCTCTATGCCCAAGCAATGCAGCTCTGCTCTCTCCCTGTGCAGGATACTTGGCACCTAGACATCCTTCAGTCAGCACAATGTGAATAAACCACTACAAGTCCTACTGCATTCCTCAGCTGTGCAGTATTGCAAATAAAACCCATGGTTCTCATTAAATGACAACCATAGTCTTATAGAAAGATAAGGGAAAGAATTTACAACTTATCTAAGGAACTGCATGATCTGAGAGTCAAAAACAAGACCTGGCACCGTGAAAGCAATAGAAAGCAAGACACCTCATGACATGCTAATTCTGACAGTGAGTGAGACAGCAATTTATACTGAATGTCCCCAGCTGTGCTATTTACTCACTTGAGAATCCATCCTGCTGTCCTGCTGCAGTTTCCACTTGAGAAGCACTAGCTAAAACTCAGCTCTAACCTGGGAAAGACCTCTGTGAAGGAGGTGAGGGAACACTAAGCTTTCTTTGTGCACCTGGTGCTCCTCCTGTCTGGCCCACTGCTTACACAAGCCGCAGAATCTTCTCACCGTTACCTCTCGTTTGGATGAGGTTGAATCTATTAGACAAAGAGCCAAACCCAATTTAGAATTGCTGACTGATGGAAAATCCCCTGTAGCACTTGGTAAGTTTTTCAACGGTTAACTGCATGTGAATCCCTTTGCCAGACTGGCTCAAGCTGCTAGCTCGTGCTTTAGCTTTCGCTTGCTATAGGAGATGCTTTCTGTAGGTATATTCCTACATATTACAGTCAAATTACTTTTCATCTTCTCTCTGAGCACCAGTGTAGACGAGGCTCTTTTAATCTACTATATTGTATACTTTACAGTGCACTAATAACTCAATGTATTTATCTAAGCCCCAGTTTTCCAACACCCTTGTACAGAAGCAACAAAGCAGAACACACCTTTTTAGTAACCAAGACCAAACACAAGGTCAGCAGAACCTGCCCCCAAGAAAACTTGGTTCCTCCTCATTGCTGTGATCACAGGAGCCATTTGGCTCCATCCTGTAACCTGAAACTGGGTACAGCAGATAACCTTCAGGACTTGCATTATGCAATTACTATTTCCCAAGACAGTCTCCCCCATTTTTGCTTCATTCCAGCTATGAGGCAGTCCTAGTGCCTGTCCTCATCCTGAGGTTGTGTTCCCCTTCCTTGGTATCACCGCTCACTTGAGCGGTTAATGGAGGGCTACCCATAATTTCCCCACCGTTGTCCTACATCCACTATGTTTTCCTTGTAGTTCACATCGTAACTCACTCCTGACCTCAACCTCTCACCCAGACCCTGTTGGTTACCAGTACAAGCTGGATCACCAGAACTTCCCTCTAGGCTGCAGCAGAGATTGCACAAAGTCTGTTAAAATTCTTTTTGAAGATTTAAACCAACACAGGCTGTGGTTCCAACACAGGAACAACACATCCCTATGTAGAACGTTCTAATGCTTAAATTTCCATCACAATTAAATGTTATCATTTATTCTCAGGTAAAATTATTGAATAAAAATAATTGATAGGCCTAGAAGCTCCTCAGATTTAGTACAAAGTAGCTTGTATTAAATGGGGGATTCTAGAATATATTGAAACAATATCATTTAACCTAAAGCAAAGACTTCCCACAATCCTACCATTTCCCACATATCTGATATCAAAGCTCTTTGGCGCAAAAGGTTATTTCCAACTATGCTTTATTTCATGCAGTGACAGTGCCTGCTTGGATGCTACATGAGATCAATGGAACTAGCTATAGAAAGGCACATCTATCCCAAGCAAAAACACTTGCCTGTAAAACATAGTGACTGAGAAATACATTTCTTAGTGAAATGTATTTAGTGAAACTGGACACAGACAAAGTGCAACTCCATTAGCAAAAGAATTGGAAAATTCCATTCTTGACCAAAAAAGAAGTTGAAAACAAAATGTGTTTAACTAGAAAAACAAGCTCAGAATGACTGTACCTGATTTACTCCAACAGCTTGATGAATGGTTGCTCTGCTTATGGTGTTTTGTACAGAGACTAAGTCTAGAACGCTAAATATAAAACCAATCAACAGGACTGTCTACAGCAAACTAGACAGACACTGCTGGGAAGGAATGCTACAGACCACACAGGCTTTCTAAGTAGAGCCCCATGGCAGACAGAACAGTCTGCAAAATAATGGTAGGCATTCTGGTATAAAACAGAAGCTGTCACTCACCTGTTATGATATTTTATTAATATGAGGAAAAAAAAATCCTAAATTAAACTACCATTATCAGAAGATGTAAGGAACAAGATAATGGGTTCAGTTTGGGTTTTAAGGCCTCCAGAGTTTTTACAGGTTTCCGGTAAAGATTTTAGGCACTTACTGTCCATTCTCTAGGTCCTTCACATGGCACACAGAGGCCTCCACCACATCCTTGGGATTGTGGTAGGGATTGCTGGCAATGGGATGTTCCTCGAGATGATAATGCCGGGCAGTCCCATTGACTTTGTAAACAAGTGGGCTGGCTTTCCCATTGGGTGACATCTCTTCCTTGCTTCTCTCCTTCTCAGGTATCACAACTTCTATTTTCACTTCAACTGCAGGAACAAACAGAAATCTTCATTAAAATGGAGCAGGAGGCTTTGCTGTCATTCTGCCTCTCCTGGCTTCCTTGAAGTTCTAAAGGGGATGACACATGCCAGGAGAATTGACATTTTTGTTGGCTTGCTTGGGAATTTAATCTCAAACTTGACTTGATTATAGAGTCCATTATCCCACAGTTCTTCCTCTGTCACGCACCTTTGCATGCATAAAGTACCTGTTCTTGCAAGGAGGCATTAGTAACTGGTGGAAAACAATCCATCAGTCAAAACTCCTGCCTTTTTTAATGCAATATTGCTTTAGATAGTCAGATGTCAGCAGTGCCTAGGCCTGTAGGGTTCAAACAGACATCAAAAAATTCTTGTATTGCTTGTTACTATAATTAACCAGCAGAGCCAAAGCCGTATGGTACAGATCAATTAATAAGAACTGATATTTAAAATGTTCTGCATTATTACTGTGTGAGGTTTTCAGTTTAGAATCAATCTTCAGCATGAAGTGGGAGAAGCAAGAACTGTCCTCGGCAGCCTGGAACGTCGCATGGAGAGTTGCCCCCATCACTCTTCCTCATAGATTTTCCTCCTGTTCTTGCTTCTCTCCCAGATCACATCAGTTGCTTAGGGTCCTCCTAAGCTCACAGGTCACAGGTACCTCAGGGACCTGTGAGTCAGGATCAGAAGACCCATCAGAATAGCTTGTATGTGGGCCAGGAAGAACAGAGGGTGAGGAGGAAATGGGCAGTGCTGCAGACAGGCAGGGACAGCACCAACCCCTTTCCTCATGACTGGGGCAAATAGGAAATCTCTGGGACAGCAGCGAGGACCTGGAAAGGAAGGGCTGGTGGGTGCCTCTCACATCAACAGAGCTGTGGGGATGGTGGGGATCAGGCTGAGCAACACGACGCTGACCAGGCGAGCACACGTGGAGGGCTCCGGGCACGGAGAGCTGCTGAGGAAGTGCAGAGCTCAACAACACGAGAGCTGCTCCATACCGCTGAGGTGGGACTCCAACCGACCGCAAGCTGGCACAGACTGCTGAGATTCCAGCACGCCAACACCCTAAAAGTAGCACTGGCCAAAGGCACCTGGCTCTGATCTGTGTTATCCACAGAAATTTGTTTCATGGACCCTTTGAAGCTCTACACTACCTGTGCAGCTCTCCTCTCAACATGTCAGATCTGGCTTCTCACCCCAACACGGCAATCTGTGCAGTCAGGGAGGGAGATGGAAACCAGAGCCAGCAGGTCTCTGCCCTTTCACATGCTGCAACACCTGCGCAACCATTTGGGAATCAGTGATGAAGCAACGTGGCCAACGTGACCTAAGCAGAGAGTGAAGACACAGCAAGAGTAATAAAGACACCCAGAAACATTCCTCTGTCTGAGAACCAAGCCACACTTGAAAACAGAAAGTGCTTGGAGACTAGCAGGAGCAGGGGGAGACCGGAGACTACAGTGGGATACACCAGCAAACATGAAGCCACTTCAACTTGTGCTACACAAAGTAAGAGGAACTTCAGCTATAGCAAGGGCAACTAAATAAAGGTCTTCATGACGTGAGAAACTCAAACTAAGGGAATTCCCCTGAGTATGCTGGATACAAGACTATGGGAGTCTGAAGGGAAAAGATAGGGAAATGCCTAGGATGCAACTGAGGTCAGAAGACTTGGACAGAGGCCAAAGAGGCAAACCTGCTTTAGAGGGGCACATGGAAAGCAGAGGAGCCCCCACTGTGATGGGGCCACCTGGGCCAGAAAGGGGTAGGCTTGACAGTGAAGCAATGAAGTGTCTGGGTCTGCTGGAGCATGCTCCCTTCTCCTGGCAAGAGAAGTGTGGTGAAGGCATCTCAGCCTCTGCTTGGGCAGCACTTCCCAAGGGATGGACACGCAGGAATTGCCACAGATAGCACTGCTGGAGCAGTGGACATTCATGCTCCCTGTGTGCATGCATGCACTGGAGGGAAGCCTGAACCTATGTCCTGCAGCTCTTGTACAATGACGGATGACAACAGATTGGATAAAGGACTAGCAGAGGGAGATGGTCCACATTAGGTCTCATCTCAGTTCTTGCAGAAGCTGGAAAACTTGCTTCAAATGAAGAGGCAGCACAAGAAAGGACAATTTCAGACTAATGAAAACTGGTCCAGAGACCTGGATTTTCTCCCGCGGGGCTTCTATTTGAGGTTAAACAATTTACTTGCAAATGTCCAGAACTGGCTCTTAATGGTCCTGCTCCTCAACAGGTTCCTTGGAGACTGACTAGATATTCTGAGTCTGAGCACTGCCTGCGTGGCCCCAAATGCCATGGGGATGGTGGACAATAACCCCACCAGCCAGGGCTTTGGAAAAATCCAGGTCTAGCATCTAAACATAGACATGCTAGATGACAGATTTGACTTTAAACACTGTATTTTGGGTGCACATCTATAAAACAAGGATAAAAGATCACTTTATCTCCTGGGGACTTCATGAAACTAAACTTATTAATATTTATAATAAACACCAGGGGAGTTTTATAGTGAGTCAGAAGATAATTACCAAGAGCTTGAGGAAGCATCCCAAGCAAATAGGATATTATTTAGCTTTGCCAGTCTTGTAAAGGTCATGAAAAGGAAAAGCCAGGCAGGAGATGAAAATTAAATCCCACAAAAGCAACGTGTTAAAAAAATCAAGGAGAAGGGAATAGTGTGACCCCAAAGAGCATGAAGAGCCCTGCTCACTGTGTTGCCACCGCAAGAGAAAAACTCAAAGTATTTTCAGCTTCGCCTATTGCAGCACAATATTTATTTCAAGTCCTAAAATGCTAGTTGCTTGGAAAAGAATCAAGAGGACGACAAATGCAAAGGAGAAAGAAGAAAAGTCATTCATTTAGGACAGGAGAAAAGCAGTGGCTGAGACAACCTAGCAGAGAAGGCAATCCAGGAGACACTGAGAGCAAGAGCAGATGACTCACCCGGCCTAACAGGTCTACGAGAGGGCACTGTGGTAGCAAATCCTTGAGCTAGCAAAGACAAGGAAAGATCTTTGGCTGCAAGACAGAAATGTAAGCAGAAAAGTGCAGCCCACTAGAGGAATGACAGCGCCTCCATCCTTAATCTGAGAACGGAAGGCAACCTGCAGGACCTGCTGGGAACACGCGGCAAAAATTCAATTAGCAGAAGCCACTATGTTCCACTATTGCATTTTTTTCCTTGACAATCTGTTTCCACAAAAAGATAATAGTAACTTTTTCCTTAAACTAGTCATAATCCTCCCCATCTTTAGGTTTTGTCCAGCTATAACCACAATCTCTGCATAAACTGGCATTCACGACACTGCTTGGTGGAAACAGGGAATACTTTCACCACACGCATTCCTCAGGAATAGGGGTGCACGCTCCCACTTTCTGCCTAAGCTGCTTTGGAGGCAGCTCGTGTATGGCATCAGCGGGGAGGAAACTCCCCTCGCGGACACCAAGCAAAGCCCACTCAGCAAGCAGTGACAGCAGCAAACTGTCCACAGCCCGGAGCACATCTCCGTCCCTGCACTTGGGCCTCCACCTCTGCCATCCTTCAAGATCCTTCAACTCATCAGTCCAGCTCCCCAAAGGGAGATCTCCCAACATGTGAGGAGGAACCTCAGGCAACACGAAGGCTGGGAGAGGAGAAGAGGTCAACCACACAACAGTCTGCTATTTCTCCTGAGCCAAAGACTGACACATCGCCCAGGATTATCTTGTCTTCTGATGCACCTGTGTGAAGATTCACTGCTGACGTGTAGCCATGCCTGCCATCCCAAAACATTGCAGATGACTCCAGGGAAAGCAGAACGGCAGTGGAAAGGCATGATGGCCAAAAGGTCATGGTGCAAGCCAAGGCAAGCAGCAAGGAGGAGCTCTGCAAAATGAGTCCCCTGTCCAAGAGGTGGCATTTGGAGTAGCATCCTGCAAGGCGCTGACACCCTGCAGGCAGCCTGGGAGGAGGAGGACACTCGGGAGTGGATGGGGAGCCTTCCTCCCCCAAGAAGTGACCTCACAGCAGTCAGAGGACCGATGATGAGGATGACAAACATAAGAGGACGGAAAGGGAAATCAATCAGTGCCTAGTGGGCATAAAATAAAGACACAAAAACCAATGTCAAATTAGGGTGCCAGAGGTTGGGAGGAGGAGATGTCGTCACTGCAGTGACGGCTGCGAGGCGCACGGCACCGGTGAGGAGCCGGTGCTCTGCAGCAGAGGGTGGCCATCCCTTTCCAAGCCCTTCTCCGTCTCCGTGCCGCCCTGCACGCTCTGTCCCCGCGCGAGGGGCTGCGCGGGCTCCCCTGGCGCCGGCTCTGCCCCTGGGGACACGCAGCCAGTCTCCTCTTCAAGAGGAATCTGCTTTTTCCCTTCCCCGGGAGTGGAAAGGGCTGCAGTTTGCGGCTCCGAGGGCTGCTCGCTGCGGTGCTTGCACCGCGGCGCCTTCCACGGCTGCCGGCAGCCGCTGCCCTTCGGCCCCAGCACGGCGCCCGCCGCGGAACCCGCTGCCGAGGGAGGTCAGAGCCCAGTGCTGTAACACGCTTTAAAGCAGATTTCACTTGACAATGATGTTTTTAATCATGGTTAGACTGGGCAAATGAACCCCCCTGGGCACATACCTGGGCTCCTGGAGAGCTGCAGACACAACTTCCCTGCTCTCCACAGCCTGGCAGCGTGGGAGAGGGGACGGCTTTTTGCTGAAGCCGCGAATCCTGGCACAGAAACCAGGCAGAGGCAGGATACGCTCTGACCTCGTAAAGCAGTCTTCTGTGTACCCATCATCAGGGGTACACACAGGTGCACCAAAGGAAGGGGCAGCAGACGTGAACTTCTGCTGCATTATTGTGTCCGAGCTGCGACAGCTACTGCAAATACACCCAGCTCCGCACGCTGAGAACAAGAAAACCTTTGCTGCGAGCAAATTTCTTCCTCGAGCTCTATCCAAGCTTCGGTGATGCAACACGGCTCTCAGAGGGTGGCCAGCAAAAAGGCTGTTTTTAATAAGCAATGTTTTCCTAAAACATCTGGAATCCAGACGTGGATTTTGCAGGACACAATTATGGAATATAATCAACATCAATTTATTCCACTTGCAGTCAAAGAAGCACGGGAATCATTTGATGTGATTAGATGGTTGATTGGGGAACTATCCAAAGACAGCCTTAAGGAAAAGCAACCGTGCTAAGAGCGGATTGCAGACATACTGCGTCACAGGCGAGACTGGCGCCGTTAAAAAGCCAGCATCAAAACAGGGCATCTTGGTTTGCATCAAAACGAAGCGCCCTTGAGCAGCACCTTCCTCTGAGTCTGCCCAAGATGCCACTAAGTCATGGTGTCACTGTCATAGGACATCACTGCACAGGAAGGGACCAGGCCGGGACTGGTAAACCCAGTGGATTCAAGCCCTAGTAATGATGCTGCTGGTAAATGCCTTGTGCATGGAAAGAACACCCAAAGCTGTCACTTGAGCTGTTATTCTCAACAGTTTTCAAACTATGCTTGAATTAGGTAATTCCTACCCATGGGTGTAAGAGTCTCCATGAATAAAGATGAAAAAAAAAATCAAAAAGCATAAATTCTTATCCCTCCTCCCATTTCAGCCCCACTTGTCACCTGTTGTCTCTGTGCAGGGCAGCTCCTACACCTCTCTCCCTGACCCGCTGCCCTGGCTTCCCTCTGTACCACCAGCATCCCTTGCCTCCTCCTCCTCATGCTGGGTGGCTCTCTGGCCAAGGACCTGCAACCCCATGTGCTGATCCCTTCTGGAACCCAGGGCTCGGTGCACCTGAGTTTATGCAGGAATCTGTCTCTATTCTGATCAGGAAAACGATGCTTACATGAAAGACATCTATAAAAACAAGCTTAACTTTCCAAGTCGCCTGGCGTGAGGCAGCCGCGCTCAACACACTCCTTCGTTAGTCTTCAATAACCCACTAAAAGGGGTTTCATAGCTTAAAAAGTGAATTGTTTGGGACATATTAGGCAGATGTGTATAAATCTGCTGCTGTCCGTGTGTGCATATGTGTGCATTTAGGCACATACATATATAGGAAGCACATCAGCAGCAGGTCAGCAGTGCAAGTATTTTATAAGAATATGTAAAACTAGGTTAGGTTATTTTATTTGCAGATGCTAATACTGTACAGCAACGTGCATCTCACACAGCCCTGACAACTCTCAGTCTTTGGAAACCCTGAGTCAGGTCTCAAATAGAATAGCCCAGTGCTGCTGGGCTACCTAGACACACGTCCAGAAACCTCATCCCGACACTGGGCAGCCCCTTCTGTATCCCAATTGACTCTCTGTTTCCCTTCACGCTACAAACATGATGTTTTCACGTGTTTTCTCCTACAGCTGGTAATCATTAAAACCTGGGGGCTGGTCATTAAAACTCCATTATACCTCAGGCAAATTAATTCATTCTTAAACATTATTCCTTTCAATCTCTTGCCTGGGACAATGCAAAGCCACTTTTAGCCCTGTATCCGAGCCCTGAGGTTACAGCCTAGTGAGTGGGAGAAGCTGTGAGCAACCACCCCTGGCTGGTGGATAGGGATGTTCACTGGGAGAAGGGTGCCTGGGTGCCCAGTGCTGCTCCAGGGACCTCTGTATCCAAGAATGGTTTCATGCAGAATTCGTAACTCGAGCCCCGGGAAGCACCTGGGACAACCAAACAAAATCAAAGGAGACTCAATTCCAACAGAAACATATCCCAAAATAAAATTATTTTTTGCACCCAGTATATAAACAAAATGTCACTGTGGGCCACGTTTGGGATCTCTCCCTTCTCCCTGCCAGGATTCCACAGTCCTGACATCTTTCAGGTCCACCCAAGGTGCATGACCCACAAGAGATCCCTCAGAAGTCCCATAACACCCCTCATCTTTAGTTAGTTAGTTACATTGACACTGAAAATCTAAATGACAACTACTTTTAGTGGCCTGAAAGAGACCGAGAAGCATTTCTTATTAAAAAAATGGTGAAGCTGATGGAAAAAAATGGAGGTCTAATGTACCTGCTTCTACCCTGTCTTTCCAGATGCCAATTTCAGCAAAAAATGGTCTCACAAGAAAACGGAGTCTGGAGGGTCACAGGGTCTGCCAACCAAGTCATGAGCGCCCTGGTGGAGCAAAGCTCAGAAGGATTCACAAACCTCCTCAGGCAACATATATGTGTGTGTATATATATACACATACACACACAAATATATATATATATATATATATATATGTATATATATAAACTGTGAGGAACAAGATCCACATTCCCTGCTTACAGCCAGACACATTCTTATGCTCAGATATATTTGGAAAAGCCATATGGGCCATAGACCACTGTCGACCCTCTCTAGTGGTCAAACTCTAACCCTAGAGAAAAGTGCACAGAAAAATAATTAAACATATTTCACAAGCCCATCTTCTAATTCTGGAATTTCCACTGCAGTATTTATACTGCATTCCTGTAAACCACAGCTCTCCATTCGCAGGTTTTCCAAAGTTCAAATTTCACCTAATTTTACATTCTGGAAGGATAACATGCCCCAGACAACCTTAACTACACCATAATGAGGACTTTTGGTAATGAATAGTCTGTGAACTGCCCTGAACAGCCTCTAGAAAAGAGATCAATACTGAAAGAAGTTGCAGAAAGGCCAGCAAGCAATCACAGCAGCTATCACAGAATAGTCTCCTATGCGGGTGCTGGAGCATGACGAGCCCCTGCACCTAAAACCTTGGCGTGCGCTGCCTCTCCTGCTGGAGCAGAGCTGTGATCCCAACACAGGGTGCCAGATGGCAACGCAAGCTTCTTCACATATACACCATGCACCCTGATGAAAATGGGGAAAAAAATATGCACAGATTGAGAATGAGGCCTTCAGAATAGCGCCTGGACTCGTGATTGCACCACCAGAGAGAACAAAAGATGACGCCAGTACTTGAAAATCAGCTTTGAACTAAACACTTCAATATCAGAACAGGGTAGGGTTCTGCAGCAATAGCCACACTTGTACTGGTTATCTGTTCAGCAGAAGGTCCTTCTAGAATGCAGTAACATGTGTGCGATTTCAAGGTTACCTTGAGAAATGCAGAGGATATTCAGAAAGACCGAGGGTCTCTCTTGGAACAACAAGATGGAAGGAGATAAGAACCTTACACACATCTTTTGAACATACCTGAGTAAGTTAAGGCCTATTGACCTCAGGATGGCATCTAAAATATTCCCTTCACATCAAGACATTGTTGAGAGAGAAGATGGCTCCATGTGTCCCCTGCCCATCCTTCTCATTTGTACAGGGAGACAGAAGGATTTTAAGAAATAGCCATGTTCACTATTTAGCCTTACAGTTTACTGTTCCTGCAAGAAAAGTAAATGGCAAATATTATAAAAAAGTTGTGAAACCTCTTGGCCAGAGCAGGCAGTAGCTGCAAATGCATCTCTGTTTATCTTCCTGCATTTGGAGGTTTTATAATCACGGAGATGAAGCACTTCCAGCCAATGGTGTGCAAACAAGGCGCTGGGGAAAGGCTTGTCAAAAGCTTTTGAAAAGCACTAATCAAAAGCAGAGTTACAGACAGGGTGTTATATTGCAGTAGGGCATTTTCAGGCATTTGCCTGCTCTGCAAATACAGCTCTACATGAAAATATGCGCTACAGGAAATGTGCCTGCAGAGCTCTTATTCCTGCACCGGCCTAAGATAAAACAGACTTTTGCTGACAGTATACAAAGTAAAAAGGAACTGCCAGGGGAGTTTGCTACAGGTTTAGTCAGTGATGACATTTATTCCTGGATGTGTTTTCACTCCCTAAATACTTCAAACAAGGACATAAAGCAGTGTGGCTTTTCCATAAAGGAAAACTTGTAGTTCAGGTATTTGGCCACAGGGTCCCATGCATCGGGGCACTATTATGACTAGCAAAATCACCACAGGATGGGTGAACATCCCAGAAGCCCAACTTTCCTTTCCTCTTCGTGTCTCAGAAACCACCCTGCGTCCCAGACTCAAAGACAGCTTGGGTGCCAGGACCCTGCCAAGAAGGGGCAGCCCTGAGGACCCCATTTAGTGGGTACCTGAGGCCTTGCAAACCTCACCTGGGTCACACCACCAAACCTTCTGGGTCTCTGAGCCTGTCCTGAGAGGACATGCCAAGAGGAGGAGCCCAGAACGGGAGCAGGGAGCCCATAGGGCAGAGCTGTAGGGAGGAGATGTCCGAAGTACACTGCAGGGGTCTGCAGAAGGGAGCACCCCTGAGATCCAGGTGCCCAAGGCCAAAGCAACCAGGTAGATGGTCTTTCTCCCTTCCAACAGGGAGAAAATTCAGGGCTTGTCAGTGACTGGCAAAGTCACGGCATCAAGAAGGCTCTTGAGAAAGAGTTACCAGTATCTGCACTAGGGTAGATATCGCACAAACTCATGTCAGAGCATGAGGGGACCAGTTACCTCCCTGAGAATTGAGAAGAGGCAGAAAGTGGCACCCAAACAGAAGCAGGAAAGGTCATTAAGTGGATCAAGCCACAGGCCAGGAGCTGTGTGAGAGGGAGAGGAGGCTCAGACATGTGAGGGAGTGCAGTAAATATTGCAGGGAGGTTGGGGAAGATCACGCACGGCTTCTCTGGATGGGGCTGCAAAGCAGTGCTGGGAATCACAGCAGATTGAGACACTGAGGACAAATTAAGTGGGAAATGCGCTTATTATTTTGGATTTATCTTTGAGTTCAGAACAGCTTTGAAGAGAACGCTTGCCCTTGACTTGTAGTGTGACTGAGTCCCCTGCCCAGCTTGCTTTCCTCCCGCTGCGCACTGTGGCTCCAGTTCACTGCATCTCGCCCCCCAAAAGCTCCCCTAAAGCCCTTGCCCAATTCCTTGCATGTGAGTGAAAGTGCAAAGGAATTCTGGGGGGATTAAGAGGTCCGTAATCCTCCCCGCAGGAGCCGAGAATTAACATTCTCCACGGCCGGCTCCCGCAGAGACCTCCGCATGGCTGACCTACTTCGGTCTGCGGCTGCGGAGCTGCCAGGGGCAGAGGAGCAGAGCACCAGGGAGCACTCACCGGGCTTGGGCTTGGAGAAGCATCCTCCCATGGCGAGGCAAGCAGGCGGAGCGGAGCACCAGGACCGCGGCGTGCGGCAGAGACGGGCAGCGGCCAACGTGCCAGGCGGGAGGCGCCGCGGGCACCGGCTGGGCGAGCAGGTCAGAGAGGGCGCGGGCACATCCCCTCATCACCAGCTGCCGCCTCATGCCATCCTGGATGGTCCTGGAGGTCTTCCTTCACAACCTGGGGGTGACAGAACAGCTCCATGAGAACTCACATCTGCAGGAAATCTGTGTATCACAAAGCAGGTTGAGAAAGGCAGTAACCCAGTTGTTCCTCCAAGCAGCCGCACACGTGAGTTGAGGAACACCACCACCTGAGATGCAGGAAACACAGGGGCAAGTTAGAGTGAGCTCACAGTATCACCCAGTAGGTGAGCCTGGCAGAGACCTCTGCAGATGAGGTGCTTTAACTCTCCTGCTCTAGCAGGGTTAGCTACAGCAGGTTGCCCAGCACCATATCTAATTGGGGGTTGAATGCCTCCAAGGATGAAGACTCCACAACTTCAGGACTACCAGGTCCTTCTCTGCAATGTTGCTTCCCAGCTGCTTGACCTCCAGCACATACTGGTGCATGGGGTTGTTCCTCCCCAGGTACAGGACATTGCATTTTCCTTTGATAACGTTCATGAAATTCCTCTCCACCCACTTTTCCAGTCTGTTGAGGTCCCTTTGAATATCAGCAAAACCATTTGGTGCATCAGCCACTCCTCCTCCAATGACTCCAACTCTAAGCCTACAAATATCATGCCTGTGTTTGCAAATTATTTAATTCACTGGGAGCCCTGGGGCCCTCAGTTTCAAGAGAAATGATCCTTCTCACACTATGGCATTAAGTTCTCTCCCACAACTTCTGCCTGTATCTCTCCCATAATCTCACACTAGCCTGAGATGTGGTTCCACGCGATCACTCCCCAGCAGCTAAAGCCTCATGGTACTTCTGGAGCCTCGGGAGAGGTCCTGCTTTCCCATCCTTGCTTTCCAGGAGAGGTAGCTTTCAACCTGCCCAAGTGATTGGAAACAGGCCTTTTGGAGCAACTTTTCCAGACACCAGCAGGGCAGCAACTTTCCCGTAACCCTGCTAGAGAAACAGCATCTAACTTGGTTCTCGCTCAGCATAGGCAACGTCAGGACATGGGATGGAGGAACAGATCAACAGATCAATAGATGAAAGGGTAACCGCCAAGTGTCACCTAGAAAACACGATGCCAAGGTCACAGTTCACAGAGCTGCTGGTAAACGCAATTTTAATCCTAAACACTTAAAATTACAAAACTCATATCATCCATGCCCAGATTTAATAAGGTTCCACAGCTTTGCCTTTGGGAGTTAAATCTTTAAGCACTTAGGCCTCAGTCCAAATATGATGATTAAACCATAAATACACTATTTCAGAGAGAGTTTGGGGGAGGAGTTTGGGTTTTTTTTGTTTGTTTGTTTTTTGTTTGTTTTTAGTATTAAATGATAGGAAAAAGCTGCCTCGCTGCTTGTTCCTGAAAGTTCTTCTTCCAATATCACTTACCCTTGCAGAAATCCCATTCATTTTGGAATGACTGTTCATTCAAGAAAAGGTTTTCAGCACCAGGTCATTTGCATTAAAAAACACTATTTCATATTACTGAGTCACGATCTTTTAATTTTAAGTAGCCTGGGCAAACGGTGCACATCAAACCAGATTCATCTCATCAGCTTTGAATGACGTTGGTCTCAGATTTTGGTACAGACCAAAATCTGTACAATACAAAATTCGGTACAGGCTGTGATAAGCCTGAAAATAGCACTGATTTCTCCTGATGCACCCAGTTGGCAATAAAAAACACATCATTCAATATGACTTCAAACATATCAAAAAGGAGATGATATTACCCATTTACACCTGTCCTTGAACCAATTTACCATGGTTTTGCTGTGTATTTTTCCACAAAAGCTCCTAGTCTGGGACAGGAAGGTAAAATTGCTTTTCAAAGAACATCTTCACATAGGTACGTTATATTTCTCTTTAGTTTCGATCACAGAAGTGTCTAAACACCTTTCAAATAAGAATAAAGGAAAAACAAGAATTGCAAGAATTGTGACTTCTCCCTGAAGAATGAACACTTGGCAATGTTATGAAACAAAAACAAAAACAAAAAACAAAAAAAAAAACAAAAAAAAAACAAAAAAACCCAGCCATTTGCCAGAGATGAACCTGTCGGTGATAAGGATGGCTGCTGAGATTAACAAACTCTAACCACTCATGTTTGAATAGGCGACACGTCAGAAACAAGTGCCCTTCGTTATCACCAAGCTAGGCAATTTGCACAGTTATCTCTGCAAGATAAGACAATAAGAGAGCACTCTGCAGGACATGCCCTGGCAGGGAGCTTTCCAGCTTGCACCCTCGCTCGGCTGCGTTAAGCAGCAGGAGCCACAAAGTAGCTCCAGGGAATCCTGCCCACGTGGGCGCTTATCCCGCGGCTCCAGCGCTGAAAGCCACGGGGATGCAGCAGTGTCCACGTATGGTCCAGGACCAGCATGTCCAGTCCAAGCTCCATACAGCACCATGTAAGGTGGCTGGCAGCTTCTCCGCAGGTCCTGCTATGCCTTGGAGACACGGTCACCTCCACCACATCTCATCCCCACACAATCCACAACGACACGTAGTCTGAGCAAGACCCTACATCTTCTTTACCTCTAGACTACCTGCAAACATCACAGGCCTGTCCTTTAGTTAAGCAGGCATGTGGAACAGCAGGCATGGCTGTCTTGTTTAAGCTGTATCCCTCCAAAACATGCATGTTCACCCCTGCACGCCTGCCTACTTGCCTCCTGCTGTGTACCTCTGGTGTACTTGGCCTGGCCCATGTGAAGTCCCAGGTGTGCTTCAGGAGCATCTTCAATGCCTAGAACATGAGGAATATGTAGAAGAGACTGTAGAGAAGCAGGCAAAAAATGCCAAATGGCACAAAGCAGATTTGTGCCACTATCGGATATATACTAATCTGAAATATTAACAGGACTTAAAAAAATCTGGTGGCAGATCTACCAACCAAGCGCACTGGCAAAGGTAGAAGGTGAAGTGGAGCAGGGAAGAGGCAGTTCCCTCCAGAGCAAGGATGAGAACATCCAAGAAGAGCGGCATACCGCTACTTGTGCGAGAGCAAATGTGAGCAATGCCAAGCTGGGAGGTGGGCAAATGCAAAGCAAGAACTGAGCATAATGGGGGAAAACATAATAGAGGAGTCACATTAATCAAATTAATCAAAGAAACTTTGCACAGGCCTTTGCTGAAACACGCAGGAAGAAAGGGGAATATGTTTTCTATCACAAGCAAAACAAGTCTGAACCATCAAGTTATCAGGGATACAGGACAATAATTTAACATGAAACACTAAAAATATACATCACATAAGGGCTGGCAAAAAGAGGAGGCAGGAAGCGAGTGCCAAAGGAAGGCCCCGCTGACAGCCAGCATGGGACCAGCCATGCCAGGGGGCCTCTGCACTCAGCAGAGCCCAGAGGGAGCAACACAGCTCCCCAGACAAGCTGTGTGATGCGGGCAGAACTGTGGGTCCCATATTTGCCTCAGTGCAATGAGCTCAGCTGCCCTCCCGCAGGACTGCCCTGGGACTTGTTTCTAAGCTGGTCTGGCTGGTTTTATGGGGGTGCTACCTGAGCTCCTGCCCATGGGCATCATTGCTCGCTTGGTCTTCAGTGTCGGCCATATAAAACCTCAAGTCAACTTCCCTTTCTAGTGCGCCGACCAAGCAGATAAGAAAACATCTAGCTCCACACAGCCTCGGACCCAGCAAGCACATATAAAGGTTTCAAAAAATCACATGAGACCAAACTCGTTGTGGACATGTTTCAGCCTGCTACACAAGACCAACTAACAAGACATATAGAGATCATGTCGCCACTAGTGACACTCAGAAGTATAGATCTGGAATCAGCACGACGCAATCCCACAGGAAATCATGGTCATAACCTCCTCTCTATTAGGAAAATAAACTTATATAAAGCATCATAAAACAGTAGCTCACTGCAGGATCATCCACAAAACCTTGACAACTTTTAAATGGCAATGAACCAACCTAGAAAAGATAAAGCAACAGATACTCTTGCCTCAGTAAATCACTTTCTAAACGGCTCACTGAAGAAAAAAATGAGTTTTGATAGAACAGTGATAGGACCCACTGCTCTATCAGTGTGTTGTCTAAGCCTCAGAAAGACTGATGATCCTGGTTCCTCTTCTGTCTGGGACTCCTTGGAAGATGCAGTTAGCAATCCCAAGTGACAGCAATGACAGTGTTTTCAGTTCCAGAAAAGCGGAGGAAGGTCAACGTCTCTTAGCTCTAGGTCTCAGTTCTCAGTCCCGTCTGCTGAGCTGACTCAGAGAGGCCAAGGCTTGAAGGGCTGGTTCTTGTACTTGTGCCATGCTGGCCCGCGCATATCTCCGGTGGGAAATGGAAAGGACATCTCCTGCTGCTGCCATTCCTCTGGGAGCAGAGGCCAGAGGAGAGCCCAGGCATTTCCTGATGGGATTACCACGGACCGAATCTCCTATCTCAGAGGACCACAAAGTAGTGTTATTGCGTAGCCACAGGGTCATGGAGGAATTTAGGATTGAAGAAACTTCTGAGGACTGTGTGATGCAATTCCTAATCCACACAGGGTGAAATTCAAAACAATCTAGCTTAAACCCTGCTTTAGGCTTTGGAGAATGGACCCAATGCCTTGGTGAGATGAAAAGACACATGGAGGTCCCAAAAGGTGCCAAGCCTTTTCACAAGTTTATCGGTGGCAAAAGTTGAGACTCAATGCCCTGCGAAGAACAAGCAAATGTATTTGCAGCAGTTCAAGACTTGTTCAGAACTCTCATCCACCTCATTTCCAGAGCCAAATGCTGTATTAGTAAGAAATGGGATGTAAACATATGCAAAATGGTTATCAGTGTCACACGGCTCATCCACCACTGGGAGCACTGAATAGTCTCCAGCAGGGCCCAGGAAGGACTTCTTCCCCCAGGTATATCAAATCTGCGAGCTTTTTTTTTGGTTTTTGGTTGCTATTGCTATCTTTTTTTTTTTTTTTTGGTCATTCTCTGAAGTCCCTAAGGCGGCTCCAGGTCAAGAGAAGCAGGAGGCCAAGGCAGTTCTGGTGCCACAGGGGTTCTGGTGCCATGGTTCTGGTCTCCTCAGGGCTGGCAGGGAGGCAGGTCTTGCTCACATGTGCAGGGAATGGCCAATTGTCAGGTTTGGGGTCAGGACAGAATTTTCCCCCGGGACAGACTGGCACCAGTCCCCAGGGAGTTTTCACTTTGTAGCCCTGAGCAAGGCTTCCTCATGGGCCATTTCAGGTCAGTGATTCCCTGCTGCAGCAGAACCAGGAATCCAGCTGTGCCCTTGATCTCTCCATTTCTCTCCCCTCTGGCAGCTTTGTTTTTTTAGCTTTCAGTCATTTGTAGCATAGGTCTTCTACTGAATGTCCTAGAGCTTCATGCTCAACAGGAGCTGCTATTTTTTAACTGCCCCTGCATATAATTATATTTTCTTTTTATCTTATCTTGCTTCCCTTGTTTTTGTTATGCATACGCCTGTTTTACTCTCAGTGACTTTGTCCCTCAAGGCAAGATCAGTGACTTTACATAATTCTCAGGCTCATGCTGAAGAACTCAGCACTTTCTTCTAGGGTTACCCTTCTTGCATGTTTCCAAAGTGTCCATATCAGAAGCTGTCAGAGTCACTTCCTTCCTGCTCAGCGTAAGTATGTCTAAAAGAAGTTTCATCAACACAGCATGCTCCACACACTTGGATCTCATAAGTCACACTGCCACTCTGGGTATCTAGTCTTGGAGACACAAAGCCCCATGCAGCTCTGCGAAGGCCCTGTGCTTCAGGGAGGAAGTCAATGGAGATACCTTCATCATAGGAACACCTCCTCAGCAGATACTCAGACGTACAGGGATATCAATCCCAGATATCAAATCAATAATGGAATTTTCTCTACTGCACCCACTGTTCAGACAGGAGATTCTGGCCTTCAAGAAACAGCATGCAGCAGGGACTTGAGGGCAGGCCAATAGGAAGGAAACATCTCGATCTGTTCTGCCTCTCCGGAGGCACAGGAGTGTCTGTTATCCTGAGTGTGACAGTTATCCTGTCTCCTCAGGCAGTCAAGATCGTGCTCAGTGGACAATGCTGTATTGCCCCTAGCTCTCACACAGGCGCTCTAGCTAAGCCTAGATCTTAGAGCCGGAATACCTCAGAAATGACTTTGTGAGGCAGGACAACACAGGTGAAAGCATGAACTCAAGCAGCTGGCTCCTCTCCAAATGAGCCTGTATGCACTGTGTGCTCTACAGTTCTCCCACAACTTCCTCCCACCACATGGTTCATGAGGCAGCTACTGCAGACTACATCATCTCTTGGCCATGCCTTTCATATGGCCATGGTGCCTTCAGCTCTGCCTCGTCATGCATCTTGGGCTTTCTGTAATTGCATGATGACACACACGGCCATCCTCCTTCTGAGCTCTTCATTCAGAATAGAAACCTATTCAAAAATAAGGCACAATGACTTCCTTATTTATAACCCTGAGCACATGCTGCCCTGAGCTCCTCCGTCCCACACCTGCATGCTCCTGCATGCCATGCCACCCTCATCAGCGACAGAAAGGAGCAGAGGATACACAGCAGCCCCAAGTTTCCTGTATACCTTGCTCCACT
Organism: Nothoprocta pentlandii; assembly: GCA_013398315.1. Taxonomy (NCBI): domain Eukaryota; kingdom Metazoa; phylum Chordata; class Aves; order Tinamiformes; family Tinamidae; genus Nothoprocta; species Nothoprocta pentlandii. The sequence continues at coordinate 3,340 of VZSG01001168.1, read as the reverse complement.
GCACTTGCCTTTGCCATTTTAACGACTGTGCTGGCTGCATTTGTCAGCTCAAGCCTTTGGGTCTGTCCTTCCTGAGCGGGCCCTACCTTGAGCATGGTTGCTCTTTCGCTTTCTGAAACTGGGAATCCAGCGCTGACCTGACTTGTGTCCCAATAACCTCCCCTGTTCTGCAAAGGGAAGGCAAACCTGTGTCCCAGAACAGTTGTCTAGCAAGAGACAGAGATAAGGCTTCGAAGCTGAAGCTCCTGAGCAGAGAAGCAAGAGGAGCAGGATTCTTTCGGCTCGAAAGCATCTGACTGCATTTTGGTGGCCGTGTTTGTACAAGCAGGAAAGTGCTGGCTCTGCCTCTGGCTCCTGCTGTGGAAAAAAAATAACCCTTGATCCTAAACCATACCATATCTACCGCAGCGATACCTCCCTGCCAATTCTCCCTACGTGCACAACATCGTCTTTAAAACAAAACACAGCGGGGCCCACCGAGTGGTTTCAGGCCGAGGTCGGTTTGGGGCGCACCCTGCGGCGGAGCGGGGCACGGCCTGCGCGGACAGAGTGGGGTCCCTCCCGGAGCCGCTGCTCGTGTTCTCCGCACAGCCCCAGCTCCCTCCTCCGGGACAGACCGGTTCTGATAGCTACGGACTGGCCGCAAACCAGGCTGCACCGGGCAGGCCTGAAGCAGAGGCAGGAGGAGGACAGCCCTCCTCCGAAGGCTGGGAGGTGACCAGGGCCCAGGCGTTGGGCTGCCACGTGAATCTGGAGGCCTCCTCCTCTGGTGTCGGCACTGGGGAGCCCCTGGACACTACATCAATCTACCAGAAACCTCCGGCCACCTCAAGTCCAGCTTCACAGCGAGTCTGAGGCCTGGTGTCCCACCGCTTTCCTCACCTCACAATACTGCCCCCAGCAGCGATGGCAGAGTCCCCTGAGCGCCCCATGCAGCCCGACCCGCTAGGCCGGTGCCTGCTCCACCAGCAAGGCCCTGTCTCAGCACAGCAACAAACCCTCTCCAATTTCCTAAATACATTCATCTGCCTTTGCTTTGTATCTTGTGCCAACACTGACCTTTTGTCCTCAACAGTTCTTTCCCCTCCGTGGTGTTCAGCCCAGTGTGTTCACTTGTGGCAGCCAGATCTGCACCCAGGCCCCACGTTGCATGAGCCAGTCCTGGGGTCCTGCTAAGACAGGCGCCGTTGTTTCCTCATCTGTGCCCACTTAAGTGTGACTTACATAAAGGTAACCGGTATGAGCCACCACCTTCCACAATGTGCTCCCACACCTGGTGCCGCGATATTAACACTCCTATCCGCTGGAACATTTGATGGTGGATGGTGGTGACTCCATGTCCTCCTGTGACTGATGGGTACACCAAGACTTTTCTTCATCATGTCCCTAAGAGGTGCTCCTTTTTTGCAGCAGAAATTCTCAGTATTGGTGCCTCAGTGCATAGCCCTGTGCTGCATTCTGTTGAGCTCCAATTCTGCTCCTCTGTCCCCCATGCTATGGGGCACTTACAGCCTTCCCTTGCACCAGTGGTGCAGGTGGTGCTGGGATAACATTCAAACTCCCACTCTTTTTTTGTTGGTCCAAGAACAGCTGAATCTACTGCATCACATATGCACAACCTCCTTCCTACCATCTGTGCATGCAGAGATGGCGACCCCAAAACCAAGACAGCTGTTGTCACAAAGTCCTGCTCATGTCCCAAGCTGTCTGGGGCCTCCCTTTCTGCTAGCCCAGGAGCCTGTCCTCCATCCAGTGTGCCAGCCTGGGCAATGCCAAGCTGCCAACACCCACAACCGCTCTGAAACTAGGGAGAAAACGGCAGTGTCAGAAGCTCCAGCTTATGTTCCATGGAAGGTCTCACTCCACCAAGTCAAGCATTCCCCCAGGCCTGGCTTTTGGCCGTCTCCAGAATAACATGGGCTCCGCTGCCAAGGAAAGCACATCTCTCCTCTGGACATGGGAGTCTAAACACAGCACAGGTGTGGCCAGAGCATCAGAGGTCAAGAGGCTCCTCCTGCTGCCCCGGGATTGCCCTGCATTAGCAGGACAACGCTCAGCAGAGCAGGCGCTGGCCCCAGGGCCGAGCACAGGGCCTGCCTGCCCACCGCACTTCAACAGCGCATGGAGCTTGGTTTTTTAAAACTGATCTGGGAGTGAAAACAGAGCGTGCTCAATATGACAGAACGGCCCCCTGCCCTGCACCGTGAATGAGTTCGAGGGCTGGCAGGCAAAAGCCAGGCAGGGGAACCCGCCTCTCGGCCCACGTCCCAGGCACCCCAAGCCCTGTTTGACCTCCCAAAGTCTTTGCCTCCTTTTTCCCCTCTGCCTCTTAGCCCCGATCCCTGGCAGCCCTGCAGCCAGCTGCCATCCCCACTGTCCCAGCCTTCTCACTCCCAGTTTCCTGCTATTTTCCTTCACATTCCTCAGCTCTGGGGAGTCCATCAGCTCCCCGGGGTTCCAGAGTCCCTAGAATGTCCACAGCGCCAGCGTGCAGGCCCCACTAGACCCTCACTGCTCCCGTCCCTCCTGCTCTCTTACCAACTTTAAGCACCCTGCAGCATGTGCCCTCTCTCACCTCTCCTCAGCATGTCCTGCCCCCCAAGCTTGCTCCTCTCCTACCAGGCAGCCTGGTGTAGACAGAGCTCTGCTTCGCTTGCTTAGGGAAAGCGGTAGGTCCAGGTTTGCCGAATAACTGCTTTCGGATGTGCCCCGGAGGGAGAAGCGGACCCTGCGCTGCAGTCCCCCGAGGACACATCACGGAGCCAAAGAGCTGTGTGGCCTGAAGCACGTAGATGCGTAGATGCGTGGCCTGAAGCACGAGAGCTGCCCCGACTCATGCACCTGCCAGCGCCAACGGGCACGGCCACGTCCCGGGGCACTTTGCCTCCCACAGAAGGTATGTGTTGTCAATGGCGATATACATAGCTGCTGTTCAGCATTTCCAACAGCTCTCGACCAAGTGCAGCTGGAACAAGGCTACAATTACTTACAACCGTTTCACCAGCTGCTGCTTCAGCAGTTTATGGGTTCCAGGTTAAAGGCTCGTTCAGCGGCGCTCTGAGTGCCGCAACTCCAGCATGCTTTTTGCGAGCTGGATGGAAAATGTTCTGAAATTAATAATTAAACAAGACATTTGGTTCAGAACTCAAAGGTACGCCCATAAACACCAAAGAGTGTCCCAGGTGCAGACTGATTGATGCAAAAATTAACGCATTTCACAGCACAAAAGCATTTCAGTTCTTCTGGCTTTCTACTGCCAGCATTTCACTATTGCACAAGAGCAAATGATGCTCCTTAGAGAACCTGCAAGCAGTGCAGAAGTTTATCATGGTAAATGTTT
>VZSG01001167.1:114269-139583 GCA_013398315.1 Nothoprocta pentlandii | reverse complement strand
AAAAAAAAAAAAAAAGGAAAAAAGGGGGAAAAAAAAGCAGTTTGGAGCTCCTGATAATAACACAAAGACCGGAGGAGGAAGGCAGCCTGCTCCTTCCTTCTAGCTTCAGTGCTTAGGGAAAGAAAACCGTTTTCAACACGTTCGAGAAGCAAGTGAGTGCCGGCAGATGCTGAACTGCGTGTGCGAGTGGCACTGTGTTTTTCAAATACGTTGTTATCCATTGAAAAGAGCAGAACATGACCCACAAGGGCCTCTCCTACGCTGATTTTTTCTACTATTAGCCCACGACTGACGCTCGGCCCGGGGCGGAGCCGCGGCGGGGAATCGCGTAAGTAAGGGCGAGCTTTGCCTGTTTTTGAATTTTTGTATGTTTTTGAGGTTTTTTGCTTGATTTCTTTTTCCTTGCTAACGCGCGTTCAGTTGGTGCGCGGGTTGCAGCCGGGGCCGCGCTGCCGGAGCAAGCGACATCCGAGCGGCGCTTTTCCGGCCGCTGGAGCGCGCGGGAAGCGGAGGGCCGCGCGGTAAGGGGCGCAGCGGGTTGCAGGGCCCTCTCCGGGCCCCCTGAGCTGGCGGGCATCGCGTCGCAGAGGTGGAGCGAGCGCGGCATGCCGTGCCCAAGCGCGAGAAATCTCTTAAAGGCTGCGTGAACAGACCCCAAAAAAAGCCTGCTGAAGGGGGTGTTTTAACTCCTGTAGCTTGCGAAAAATACCGTGCAGTTTTAGAGGCAGTTTTCCTCTCTTTGGAAAGAGGAAGAGCCATTGTTTATTTCTTTCCGTCTTAACGTCTTGTTCTTTCCCCTCCTAATTTCACTAGAATGGGCCTTTGACTTAGAGGGATTCCTGTTTTCTTTGTTCTGCAACAGCTGCGAGATACGCTGGTTCCTCCTTGTTGGACATCTTGTAGTTACGCATGAAGGAATCTAACGGTCGCTAAAAGGGGTGAGATGGTAGCTTATTACTGACAATTTGGCATAACTTTCTGTTATATGTAAAAACACTTGTTGAAGTGTAAAAGCGCAGGTTGAAGCTTCTCTCTGGTCTTTTATGCCGGCCACTGACTTTTGCAAATGTCTAGGAATACCAGTCTGGATATTCTAAAGAGCTTTATGCGCCACTGTCTGACTCTGCTGGTGTTTTCTTATTTTTGATTTTGTGTTTAAGTCTTTATGTAGTCTTTATTCATGCTTCATAACTGTGGAGTGGCTTAAGCAGTTGTTTTGACTGCGAGGATTTAAAATATAAGGGCATGATACCTGAAGGGTGCATATGTGTCAGGTGCACAAGTTTGATGGGAAATTTTTTAAAACGCAGTTTCCTCTCTCCCTCTCACTTATTCATCATCAGTTGCTTTCTAGAGCAGTATAATAACACAGAACATCCTTGCAATTAATTTAGTCTTCTGTTTACTGCATGTTATAAAAAAAAGCATGTAGGAGTTGTTTTTTTTCTGTGTTTTTGATAGGAGACATTCCCAGGAAGCTGGCATTCCCAGCCTTGCTGATATTGGCACAAAGTTCAGGGATTTGTAATAATGTGTTACAAAATTATTTTTGGGCAAATATTTTTTTCCCCTTATATGGAGCAAGCTTCAATTTTAGGCAAGTTATTCACTAAGGAAAACAGAAGCAACCTCTCTTCTGACCCTTCCTCTCCTTAGAAATAATTTGTATGTAGCAGGTGCCTCAAAGGTCCCTCAGTTTGTGCTATTTTGGGCAGACAGAGAGTCCTGAAGCTCTCAGAGAAAATACTTCTGATTTATCCTTCGTGTGTTACAGCTCTGGCTAGTTCTGGGGCACCCGCCCCTACATCAGGCTTTTTGTGGAAGCCTCAGGGCACCCTGTGCACTTGTCCTCTCTGTAAGATGTTGCAACAGTCATTGATATAATTATCCATTATGGTTGGTTAACTGATAAATTAAGGTAGGAGAATGTGTGGGGGGGAACTATTTCTCAGGGGCTGTCTGAACAACTCTTCTGTTGCAACAGCTATCCGGATCCTTTCTGAACCTCTGCACAGCTTGAACCCTTGCAGTGATTACAGAAACTCTGTGTTAATGGGTCCCATCAGTAAACGGTTTATTGCATTATCAAGACTTTCCCTTGGCTCATCCGAAACACTCCATTTAGCAGTTAAATTAGGTGTCACCTAGTGTTGGTACTGAAAGAAACATGAATAACTATTTCTCTTCCTCTCGTGCCAGTAAGGTTTGTATAGACCTTTCTATATCACAATGAGAGTCTGTATAATATTTTATCTGCTTGTGTGGGTCTCTGCACTACAAGTCGGGGTTTCAAAGATATTTTTAAAAAGCAAAAAGCATTTTTAAATTAAATCCACTGCTTTATATGCATGAAGCCATATAAGCCATTCAGTGATTTAATATTCATGATATTTCAGAAAAGTAAGCTTCAGCTCTGACACTAAGCTATTACATAGGAAGAGTGGTCAAGCATTGGAACAGGCTGTCCAAGGAAGTGGTGGAGTCCCCATCCCAGGCAGCATTCAAGAAATGTGTAGGTGAGGCACTTCTTAGGTACATGCTTTAGCAGGCTTGATGTTGAAGGGCTTATGGTTAGACTCGATAACCTTGAAGGTTTCTTCCAACTGTGATTCTATAAACGTGAGTCCTTGAGGAACAATTTGTAAAATGAATGCTTTTCTAATTTGCATCACATACTACTTTGCTCCTTCATCTAGCAATTTATGTGTTGTGTAGTAGGACCTATGAAATTTGCTGTCTGCCACTCATCAGTACGTTCTTGTCAGGTGGCAAAGCAACAGTAACACACCTTTGAAAGCTGGTGTCAGTGGAAGATGATCTGTTATTAAGTCGTGCATCTCTTCTCATCCTTCTTCAGGTGAAGGTGATGCTGCCTTCCAAAATGACTTTCCAGGCTCTGTTTCTGAGTCTGTTTGGCATTGTGCTTGGAGAAGCAAGTGGTAAGTTGGATTTAATCTTGTTCCCCTTGTCTTAAGAGTCCTTAACTCTTAGGTTAGACCCTAACCTAAATGGTTAGAAATCTGATTTAAAAAAAAAGAGGGGGAATAGAGATTGTGGTCCTATTAGAGGTACCTTAGAGAGCTGAGATATGTGCATGTTTCTGACAGATGTGATGCAGAAACTTCTTGAGCAGCATTTGGAGGTTGTGGCAGACAATACCTGTCCGTTCAGCAATATTGGACACCTCTGTCTAAGCCAGTATGTTGAGCCCCAGGGAATTGTTCACAGCTTCCCATACTAGATCCTTTCCTTGGGATCCAGTGTCTCTTTTTCCCTCCCTCTCAAATACATTGCAAACTCTAAAGCTGTATCATGCCAAAATTTTCTTTAGCCAGTTTTTCCATGCAGTTCTCTGGGAAGAACTTTAAATGTGCCTCCCGTGGGCATTCAGTCTCCCTCCAGCTTTCTGAGAACAAAAGTCACCCACGTATTGCTGACGATGGGAAACCATAAACTGATTTAATAAAACTGAAGTGAGTCTATAGGGACTGGTGTGGCTTTTCCTGTTAAAGAGTCTAGTAGAAAAAGCTAGTGTAAATCAAGATTGCACCTTTGACTTCTGGGAGGATACAAGGGCAGGACTTTTTGGTGTGAGAAAACCAAAGAAACGATATGTCTAATAAATTGCTGTGTCTATTATAATACAAGCCTTAGAGTTAACTGCACACTTTTAAATACCAGTGTGATACTAGCTTGCTTCATTCACTGTTTCTGTTGCTGCAGTGGTTACGCAGACAGGCTACCAAAAAGTGAAGATGGGTGAGAAGGTGACTCTGAGCTGTGTCCTGACAGAGCCCAAGGAGGTTCTGCAAGTGACATGGCAAAAGAACTTGGAAAAAATCCCTGTGAATATAGCTACATACAGCAACATAATAGGACTAAAGATCCACGAGCCGTTTCAGAACCGAATAAATTTCACAAGCCTGCTTCTCAATGAGACAAACATCACTTTCTGGAACACGAGAATGGATGATACGGGATGTTACACGTGCCTCTTCAACGTTTTCACCCACGGCTCCTTCTCGGGAGATACCTGCCTGCAGGTCTTTGGTGAGATTCCTTAGAGGAGTGTGTCTCTGCTGGAAAGTAAGATCTTTTCTCAGCTACAACATTTCCTTCAATGGACTCAGAAACTCCAGCGGTAGGAGCTTGCTGCATGGGACGTAGCATAGAAGTAGGGCTTTATTAGTGTGAGTAGGACTCTGTGGGGTTGTACTCTAGCCCGCTGCAGTTTTGACTTCTGAGCAGTTGTTGTTTGTTGTTTTGTGAGTATTAATTAAAAACTAACTCAACTGGGGTCTTTGAGCAGCTAGAACATGCACTGAGCAGTAATGTTCTTTTTGTGTCCTGTGAGTGCCAGGTACGACTCCAGTGCTGTAAACTACCATGCCAAACTCTTTCACTGATGGGAGATTAGCAAAGAGGAGAAGAACATGGACCAAAAAATGGTTTTACTTGACAAATTATTTTGAAATCCGTGATTTCAGATTGTGAAAAACTTTTACAGTGTATCATTTTAGTATAAGGTGAAGAGCACTGAGTTATGGGGGAGGTGTTGGCCACTGTACATACCTTGCCTTCTTGTACTAGGGCCTGTGTGAGAATTTGGCAGGCTCTGCTCTGTTTGATACTGGTCAAATTGCTGTTGATGCTTCTTGTCAGGTTCTCTCTAGTGATGGATTGTCTCATTTGTGTCTTGGAAGGTCTCAATGCATCTGTCCATTATAACATTTCTGAAGGGCATTTGACAGCCATCTGTGAGGCTGTTGGCTTTCCAGAGCCTACCATCAGCTGGAGCGGCTTGTTCAATTCTACTCCAACGCAGAATGAGGTCAGGCACAGCAATGGGATCGTGTCCATCACCAGTAGGCTGGAGATCTATGACACGCAGAGCCTCGGGGAGCAAGAGTTGACCTGCAAAGTAAGCAACAGGAATGAAGAAATGGAATTGCCCCTGAAAATGAAAAAGGGTGGGTGAACGATACAAGCTACTCATTAGTGTTCTCGTAGCCTCTGTCTTTTGCACTAGTATGTTTGGATCTGCTGTGAAAGACAGGGTATGAGAGGTGTGCCTGTCAGGTAAGATGGGAGGAGGACCTGCTCTGCATTCATCCTTGAGTTAGCAAGATATTGTGGTGTTCTGCTCCAAGGAAAACACCAAACCAGGGAGCTGTGGGATAGGGAGGCATCACACATTCAGCAGCAAGTTGAAGCTCCGTTTTCAGATAGGCTTTTCTCATTTCTTTGACAGTCCAGAGGCATGTATCAAGTGAACAAAAAAAAAAAACTCAGGCAGACAAGAACGTGATCAGTTTTAGACACCTAGACTATTAAGATTTCCCCATAGAAATAAATACAACAGTGTCACATCTAAACACCTTGCAGTGCCAATTTGTTTTTTCCTCCAAATTCTGCTCTGCTGGAGCAGTATTAACCCAGTTCTATGGGTAAGAAAGAGAAATATTATAAGCTTAAGTACCAGCCTGAGTTTATTCAGGAACATTATGTTAAAACCTGATTTAAAGTTCAGATGTCTGCAAGTCCAGAGCCTTAAAGACCATTTTTTCTGCCTTGTGGAAAGTAAGAAGACAGGTGAAGCAGCTTGTGACTGGGAATGAAATCCCTTAATAAGTGCTAAATGAAAAATGACTGTTACAGGAGAAATAGTAAAGAAAAAAATATAACTTCAAATTTTCTATCAAAAGCTCAAAGTAATTAGTTCTTAGCTCTCAGTGGTGTTACCTGAAAAATCATAACAAGTCGTTTTTATCTTATCTTAAATGCAAAGTTCTTCTACTTTATTTTGTTTGAAAATGAAGTATTTATTTGTAAACAGGAAAATGAGATTGTTGCTATTCATTCCTGTAAAAATTAAAATCAGTTAATAGCTCAATTTTTAAGCAAACTAGCCTTTCAGAGAAAGCAGAGTTCAAATGAAAAACTGAACATAGCTGTGCTAAAGGACATGATAGTTTTAGCTCCATGCAAATAAAATCTCACTGACGTTAGTGAGAAAACTTACTGAAGTAAATTTTAACTGAGCCTTCATATAAATATTTGTAGTAATGACATCCAAATGAAGTGGCCTGACCCAAGAAGATCAACTGGAATGTTGTTTAGAGATCCTGTCAGGTATCAAAACTATGGGCACGCCTTCTTTTCTGGAAGTAATTTAGTCTTTGCAACAGTGATGAAAAAGTCAACAGTCAAAGAAGTATCTGTTATTTGCAAACAAGAACTTGGCTTCTGGAGGAACAAAGAAATTCTTTGGGCAGTGTTAAGACTTGTATAAAATGGCTTTGAAGATGCACATACTCCCTCTGACTTCAGAGCTTTTGGAGCTTTTGAAAAATCTCACTTCGGACCCAGTGCCATTAATGAGGCAATCTCTTGGCTCTTTTTGCTTTTTTTTTTTTTCCTATCTAAATCTTTTTGTTTCTTGTTCTTCACAGAAGAGTCATTCTCATTCCTTTGGCTGATCATTTTGGGGATTTTACTTTTGTGTTGTCTAACTGTGACTGGAGTGTGCTGGAGGAAGAGGACGTGCAAGAGGGGTCGAACTGGTGAGTTACCTGTCGCGTGGAAACCAGCAACTTGCAAAAGCAAAATGTCTTGAGAAAAATGTCAATTCGATGAGATATCGTTAAGGGCCGTCACATCATCATATTAGATCATATTGGAATAATATTCATATTATTAATGTGACCAAAATTTTTAGAGGTTGCCTCAGTAACATGTAACTTTGGGGGCTCCTTTCCTGTTATTGCTGCCAAGGGACAATACATGACTGCAGGTTAGCAGGGGAGGTTACAAGCAGAGCAAGACATATTGCCTATATTTTCCTTTCAGGTCGAAGTCTTAGCAGACATGGGTAACTCAGTAGCCATTCTCGCATTTGCAGAGGGACATAAGCTTAATTCAGTCTAAGTCTGCTTGGAAGAGCTTTTGCCAGAACTGGTACATTGGAGAGGTGCTTTGGGTGAAGTGTATTGTGCCCTTGAGAAAAGGGCTCTTTTTTGGTCATGGAATCCTTATGTATTTTAAGATAAAACTATAAAATATAAGGATACATGTATGAATAGATACAAGGATGTTGTATGAATAGGTCAAAATGGGGAGTCTGGCTTTAAATCTTATTACAGTGTTAAGAAGTAGTTTCTGAAGTCAACAACTCCTGAATAGATAATTGTTTCATACTGATAATGTGATTTAATGCAAAGAGGAATTTCCAGAAATGCCAAACTACGTAAGTCTAGACACACAGTACTTACTGTTAAGTGGGAGTGAGCTAATAGATCTGCCTTTGCTAGAGGAACAAAATGCTTCACTGGGGGGGTTGGGGGAAAAGAAGCAAATGCTTTTTAGCTCCCAAATAAAACTTTGTAATTGTAAAAAGCATTGAGCATCAAACCCTGCTGCTCGAATTACATCTGGTTCCCCAGCCCTATGCATATGCTGGCGCATCACAGCCCCAAAATTTTGGTTACTGGCGTTTCTTCCTACTTACGGTGGGTTTTGAGTAGATGATGCTAGCTGTGGCTTCTACAAGAGCCTTTGAAGTCTTTTTGCCTCTCTTTTTTTTCCCCTTTTTTTTTTTTTCTTTTTTTAATGTAGTCCAGTTTGTGCCGGTCTCTTTGATATCTTTTCAGTTATTTTTCCTTTTTTTTTTAACTTCTGAAAAAGCCATGCAGTATCCCAGATCCCTTTTGTAGCTAACTGGTTCTCCTTTATAAGGTAGCCAACATGTAAACAAGGTGAACATGTGTAGTCCATCTTTCCAGTGTTCATCCTTTTCCTGAAAGCCTCAATAATTAGCCTTTTGTGAAACCCTCTGACAACGACGCAGCGTGGTTACTCCACCACTCTCTGATTTTCCTGGTAGTTCTGTTTTATCCATTGTTAAAAGTTACTGCTCATCTTGAACATGATTCCACTGTAACTTTCCTGGCCAAATCCATAGTGTGCCAAGGATAGCTGTGAAGCTACAGTACTTTTAACTCTATATTTAGAATGTATTAGCCCTCTAGAGCTAGTATATATTGACGAGGAAATCCTCTATACCTCCCTGTCTCACCTCTGAACAACGCATGTTAGACCCGGGTCTGGTTTTGCGGTGGTTTGTTTTTCAACTGATCCTCTTTGAAATTAGAATCTATGCTCCTTAAAGCATTATGTACAGCAGAGTACATCAAAAGAGCATGCCATTTAGTGGGAAGCCTTCTCTGTGCTTACTCTGCAGTATCCTCCTATATCGTGTCGGAGCAAGGAATGACGCCTACGTGTGTATTTCTGGGCACCAGTCTTAAAGCAGAGCAAAAGAGCTAACTGCAGAGACTCGGAGGTGGCAGTTAGTTCCTGAGGTCACTTTCTGAGATTTCAATGCTTCTTTTCATTCTGTACTAGATGGAAAGCGAAGCCTTTCCAATTTTGTCCAGATGCCTGCTTTTTTAGCCTGAAACAGTGGCTTTTATCAGGATGTCTGGGGACACTTCTCTGCCACAGTTTCTGCTGTACTGCTTCTGCTGCTCAGAGCAGGGTGATTTTCTTTGTTTTGTTTTTGTTTGCTATTGCTTCACCCTCTCCATGGCAGACGTTTGGGAATCAGATGAGACACAGAGCGCAAAATTGTTGTCCCATGCCAAAGGTGTTTGGTCTGGGTCCCAGATGACAGAGCTTAAGACTCAAGAAGGCTTTGGAGAAAAGCCGACTGTGTGGATCTTCACAAAACCTCTCAAGTTGTCCAAGTGTCGTTTGTTTGGAAACAGGCTGGGCAGTCTTTGTGTCAAGAACTGACAACAAAAGCATCAAAAAGCATCAATCCTCATCCTTCCCCTTGTACAGAGGCGCACGTAGCTGTGCCTGTCACTTGAATAAGTGTGATGAGCTGCTAGCAATTGCCTGCCTGCAGGTGGAACAGCCCCTGGGACAGATGGTTTTTCAATGTTACTCTTTTTAACAAACAAACAAATAAATAAATAAATAAAATTAAAAAAAAAAACAGTTACATCTTTGCCAAAGTGGTTCAAATCAGGTATCTGAATCCAGAGACAGTCTAAATCAGTTCCTGTGGTTCTGCTGTTGCACACACATGGCAGCCTGGACACTCCCAACAGCATCAGTTGTTTCTTCAAGACCTGTTGGAAACCTGGGATTTCGGTCCAGCCAGCTAAGATGCTTTAGACTCAGAGGTGAAAACCTGGCAGGCTCTGTGGGGATTAAATGCCACGCAAAATGTTTTATGGAGGCTTGTCGTGTTCTCTGGGAAAAGTTTATTCCCAAATGATTATATATGCCAGCATTTTTTTAGAGTGCTAGAAAGAAAAGCTGACCTTTTTTGGTATTTTACCATGTGCAAGGTCTGGAAAACAGGACAGATTCCAGTTGCCCAGGCGCCCTTACAGGAACGAGCACTTGGTACAAGCTCTCCAATTGCTTTAGTTTTGTTTTCACTACACATGGCTATTTCCAGCTATTTCTGGAAAAGACGTTTTACTGCTGTCAGCTAGTGCTTACCCAGTTGAGGAGAGGCTGAGCTCACTACAAACCTTGGCTAAAAATGATCTCCATCCTGTTTTGTCTGTATGACTGTCCTTATTACTTCTGTGGATGTATTTTGGCATGCAGCTATGCAGCTCCGTTTTTCCTTAGACTTCAACATTGTGAAAAGCACAGTAACAACTCAGGGTTAAAAGACTGGTCAATGAGCAGCCCATGGGTGCCACTTGGGCTCTGGGTCCCGTCCTGTGTGGAGGGGCAGCGGGGCTCATTCATTGTCCCAGCGCTGCTGTGGCCCTGCTTAGCCCAGGGAAGCTCTTCAAGGTCGTGGGGGCTTTGAAGGTTTTTCCATGTTCCCGGCACGAATACAGCCCTGTGTGCTTGACAACTGTGCGTGCAGCCATCTAGTCTCTTCCTGGGAAGAGGAAATAAAGCCTGTCTATTCCAGACAGGATGGAGGTGCTGACACAGGAAACCTTCCAGCGTTTGTCCTTCTTACCTAAGGGAGAGATGATTAACCGGAGATTACTAGAAATGAAGTTCCTCAGTTCCTCTTTTTTTTTTTCCACTATTTTTTTTGCAAATAATGGGGACATTTTGCTATGTATGATTAACAAAATGTCCCATGCATCATGTCTAGGCCCTCTTTTTTTTTTTTTTTCATATAAATAATAGCACTTTGTGGCAAGTCTAGCAGCTGAAATGCAGGAAAAATAGCGTTTCTGATATATGAACTGTTACTTTCTGTTTTGATTACTCATTAACTCCTTGGTAAGAATTACTTAGATGTTCAATTCTGAACTGTACTTTTGCTTTAGAAAAGGAGAAAAAAATACTTTGTCAGTGTGTCATGTAGCGTGATTAGATAAGGGCATGGAAACCTTTCTAATATACTTCTCGGCCAAATGCAAGGAGGCCAGGGATTTTGTTTTTCCTCTCTCCACTGATTTATTTACTGCTGTCACTTTTTAAGTAGAATACTCCATTGTCTTAATGTAGGTGCCATTTGGGTAAATTACTTCTCATCCAGTAGGCTGGACATAAATTCAGTATGTAAAACATAAAGGCTTCTTCCTCTGTAATGTTTTCAAGAATGCGGTTTTATTGTATGTTAATAGAAATTCCCCCTGATAATTTTCTCTAATTCTTTGTCATGTTAACTAAAAAGGACTTTAAAAAAAAAAAAAGGTCCTATGGAAAAAAAAAAAGATAGTTTCAGGGGTCACAAACTGGAGAAGACTCAAACACCAGGACTAAATTTTGGGATATTAAGCTATTGGTATGTTCAACAAATACTTGTAATTACATATTTTTGTAACCAGCAAAGTTGTTTTGCTTTTCATGATTTAGAAATCCATTTAGGTTTTTACGCATTCCCAGTCTCAGTGTCATGTTCTGAATTCTGCAGTGTGTGGCTCTCACGGCTTGGTCTTTAGTAGCAAGTACCTAAACATTTGTTTATTTCCCTTTTACAGTAAGTCATTCCTATCATATAGAGCAAGATCCTATATTAATCCTAAAGATTGGTCATGCTGTGCTCCGGGTCTTTTGTTTGTGATTTGCCATTTAAATACACAGTGAGGCTCTGTACAGTCAGGAAGGGCTGTTGCAATTGCCTGGCTGCCTTCAAGGTACCTTGCTGAATTTTACAGAGATATAAGGGAATGAGCATCAAACCACACTCCATTTGAGGCAGGAGGCAAATTCCTGCACCGCTCTGTGTTGAAAGCACCACCGTCCAGGGTCAGCAAGGGCTGTGTTGTGCCCTGCTGCTACTCCATCAATCTGAAGGCTCTTAGGCTGGATGTTTGGAATTTCTAGACTCTTGAGTTTCATGGTAGGCTGTGCACACTTCATTTAGATGTAGCTGTATCTCCTGCAGTTTACTGAGGGGAGCTGGTTGCTGTGTAAAGCGATAAAGTGAATAACCGGCTGTTATTCAGAAGGCAAATGAAAGTACTACTCCTCAGCCCCGGAGAGAGGCAGGCACGTGGGCAGGCCAAGGCTGCGAGTCTTGCCTTAAACTGCGCCTCTTTAGTTTGATGTCTCTAAGCGCTATACACAAAGCTACAGAATAAGTTTGAAATGGGAAAATAATCTTTGGGGATTTGACCATGTTGCCTTTTGTAGCCTGCTTTAAGCTGGAAATGATTTTGGAGTCTTTGTGATTTTAGATTACTAAGGACAAAGCCTTCATTTAAATCTTCTAATGCAATTATATCTTCTGGTTGTATGTTTTCTTCTAAAAAAAATAGAAAAGGAAAAAGAAAGGACTTTTTATAGTTATTGCATAAGTCTAAGTTTTTTGAAATCAGAAACTTGAATTTCTGTCAATTGTTATTTTATCTTTTTATATTTTCTCTACGGTTTATCGACTCTCACTGCCCCCGTGCTGCTCAGCAGGACTGGAGGAGGCAACACAGGAGCCACAATTCATTCTTTTCTCCTGTGTTTGTTTGTTCATTTGTTTTCTAGGATTCTAGAGGATTCTCAGTCATCCACCAGATCACTACAGCTTAACAACCTGAGGTCAGCCTTTAAAACCAGGGACTTGGTTGGCAAGGCTGGAAAGTAACAACCATAAAAAAGAATTACATCAGAACCAGGGCACTACCCTAACTAGATGCTGCCTATTGCTAAAAGATTAAGTACAATGTTTGTTATCCGGTCCGGACACTTAAATATATAAAACAGGGTTGAGGAAGGAAACATTTACTTGGACTATTTTGAGTGTTGCCAGTCTGCAAAGCAAAAGGGATTTCATTTCTTTCAGTTCAGTTTGAAAGCTGCCAGGTTCAGGAGCTTTGCAGGCTCTCATGGGGAAGGGGATGTCTTTTTTTTTTTTTTTTTGGACACACTGTTTAGAGGGGTCTCTCCTGCCTCCATCCTTTTGTGTCCTTTGCCTTTGAATGCACGCAGCCTGCTGGCCCAACACAACTCTTGGACTCGGACTTTCTCCTGCAAGATGTTGCCCCCGGAGCTACCCCTCATGCCTCGCTGCCTCGCTACTGTGAACCTCATGGCATCAACAAGAAGTTTGACAAAGGCTGTTTGATGAAGTGCTGTGTTTTTGGCAGCCACCGAAGGCCCTGTGCTAATGATACAAGCTGGGGCACAACCCCACTTCATCCCCAGGCTGTTTCACAACTCCTCTGTCATTTTTATTCTTGTTTGCTCTTAAATGACTGCGCATTAAATGCCTGCCTGTTTCCAGGCACAACGGTTCTGCCTGTCCCATGGGCTACACCGTGCCACGTTGATGGTGAGAGTGGGTGGCCCCTGGGCACTGTATCACCCTTCATCTTAATTTACAGGAGGTCAGAGCCTCTGCTTGCCCTGCTCCAGGGGCTTGGCAAGGGCTCAGTGCATATTTGCTAGGATAGATGTTGCTAAAAACAAGCCTACCTCTGGGCACACCAACTGGCAGGTGGGAGGACAGTGAGAAGTCCTCTGGGAATTTTGGCTCTCCTGGTGAGTACCAATGTCTGAGATGCATCTTCTGTTCTGGGTGGATATTGGTTATCCTATTGGGTTGGCCACCTGTCTTCTCTTGCCTGTTGGATTTGATTAGCCTTCTTTTTGTGCATCTGTAGCGTTATGTTGTGTTGTGTTTAACATTTTTTAACATTTTAGATTGTGCTTTTTATGTAATAAAATAATCAAACAGATACTGTCTATCTAAGCATCAGTGCGTCAATGTGGAAGATTTAACAAATGGGAGACTTAAAACTAACTTTTTTTTTTCCTAAGGATACACGATATTACATTACAGAATGGCAGCCTCTTCAAAGTCTGGCTCAAAAAATGTGTTTATGCATGTCCCCAGGTACTACCGAGGGCATGAGAGGAATGATGTTTGCTGTTAATGTTGTCAGCAACTTGGCTATTTTGCAGGTACAATACAGTGTATTGTACATATTTTTAAGCTTAAAAATTTCATCAAGCAAACCCACCAAATATTGCTTTTTTTGGCTGCTAAGAATAGTTGATTTAGGATACCAATAATGCTGCATTCCAAGTTTGCCTTTCTATTTACATTTAACATTCCTTTTTGTACAGAAAGTGGGACTTATGCCAAAAGCCAAAAGGCTTTTATGTCTTTTTTGTTTTGTTTGCAGTCTTTTAGTTTGGGATTTTGTTTGTTTGTTTGTTTCCAAAAGTCTTTTGAGCAAAGTAAGTTTGAAAATGAATTTAGAAAATATGTTTGACCACATTTGACTGATGACTGATCAGTTCATTGACCAATCAATCAAATTACATTTATAGCTTTTTAGCAATATGGGATGTCTCATGTTTGCTGCTTAATTATTCCTTATTTAAAGTTACATGTTTTACTGATGTATTGGCTGTCTTGTCTTGTGTATTTGCCTTTGCTGAGAACATATAAATAAAACAACTTTGAAAGTAAGACTGTATGATTCCTCTCACTTGTAAGGGACTCAAATAATGTTGTCACAACTGGTCTTCAGATCTTGAGACAAAACATGTGTTCAACCACTCTGTTAGTACCCAAGTGGAGAGAAGCATCGTGCTTGAGCTGTAAGTGTGTGATTAAATCCCGTGGAAAAGGCAGTAGTGGCCTGCTATGTTCCTGAAGACATATGACCTTTTGTGGTGAAACCACAGTGATTTTTTTGTTGTTGTTGTTGATGATTTGTCAGATAATTGGCCTACACTTTTCTTTTTAAAAGAGATGTGATGTCGAGAACTTGCTTCTGGTTAAAAGGATGTGGCAACGCTCCCATCTGCCTAAAGGAATAGAGTGGTAAATTACACCCTGTGTTTCACTGTATTGGGGAAAGACAGCAATTTCTTGCTCCTCTGAGCTCTGGTGTAAGTAAGGTAGAACTAACCATGATTTCCCCAAAATTTGAGGTTGTGACATAAACTTCCACTTAAAACAACTTTTTGGGGAAACAAACATGCTGCTAATGGTTTTTGTCCCATTGCTCCCGAGGAGTAGCCCACGGGGTGCTGGCCACAAGCGAAGGCTCCATTGCCCATTCCCTCCTTCCTAGGCTTGATGGGAACGTCGAGCTCTGCTTCCCCTCAGTAGGGCAAAACAAACGTAGAGAAACAAAGCTAGTGCGCGGGCCGGGAGGGAGACACGGAGGCCCTATGTAAGAGCTGCGTTTGGCTGATGGCCTGCCCCTCTGAGATCGTCAAGATTTTGGCTTCTGGGCCAGAAAGCTTGAGAATGAATAGCTTAGTTCCTACAGCTGTGTCCTCCCTTTGTGTGGTTTTCTTCCTGTCAGGCTCAGGGCTGCCGCTCCTCTGCGTCTTGGGTTGACGCGCGGGGCAGCAAGGTGAGGCCTCTGCTAGAGGCAATCGGGTTCCTGAGCCTAGCTGAGCTGATGGGAAGAGAACGGTTGTCAAAGCTTGGTCAGGCAGAGCTACGGCTGTTAGGTGGGAAAGGAGGGGGAGTTTGCAAAGAACTTGTGACACCGAAACAGAGATGGCTTTCTTCTTTGCCTCGTCCGCTTTTGCATTGCTTTGCCACATCAAAGTCAGCTGCGCTGCTGACTTTGTAAAGGCATGCCGGCTCTTTCCTCTTGTATCCTATCCAGAAAAAATGGGATACAGGAGACTTTGTGGATGTCTGTGGGTGTCTCTCTCCCCATGTGTTGCCGTGCATGCCTGCTAACTTGGTTCCTTGGCCACCCGGTGCCCGGCTGCTCCCCCACGCGCTGCCAGAGCAGGGAGAGCGCTTCTCTCTCTGTGAGGCAGTGAGTTGCTGGAGGAGAAAGGGCAGAATAATTTGAGAAGCTACGAGGATGTAGAGTATTTGCTGGGTTTTTTTTTTTTTTCTTTTTTCTTTTTTTCTTTTTTTCCCCAAGATTAATTAGGTGAAGCTAGCAACAGAATAGGCACTGGACAAGAACTGGTGTGTCAATGAGCAGTATTTAGCAATCGAAGGGAGCTTGAAAGAGCTTGCAAGTTAAGAGAACTGTGTTTAAAAAGAAGTATTTCTGATATTTCTGATGCCACTTGTATTTAGCAATATTCACTCTTTGAATATCAGTATTGCATGCTGTCTCTTTTCAGGGACCTCATACATTTTTTAATTCTGATTAGGAGTTTTTATTTGCCTGATCTTATACTCATGACAGCCAGTTGTAAACCTCTGCAACCTTCTGCAGCTGCTTTCTGTAGGGTCAGCCTCCTAATAGGGTGCCGATCATTCTGTGCCAAGAGAAATTCACTTTACAAGATTTTCAAGCAAATTGAAACGCTCACCACGACCAGGGCATAGATGGCTAGTATGTCTTCAAAGTCAGCAATTTTGGTGTGTTGTCTTCAAGAAATCTGACTGTGCAAAATTTCAGAAAGACTTATCTACCCACCTTAGGAGGAAAACCAACTACAATGTGGGCTGCTCGCTTTCCAGTGACCCCCTCCAAGTTGCTATAGTCCTTGTGCTAAAGCACAGATGAAAATCTGCAGCTTCTCTGTGCCTAAAGTATCAGTATCTTCTCTGTGGACTTGGGACCCTTTTGCTCTGTAGTACACAGGGATGGCTTGAACGCAGTGGAACTGACAGGCTCTCCACACTGTGGTTCATTGGGAGCCCGGCAACATACCTGATGACACCAGGATGCACAGGATGAGAAAACACAGAGCAGGATCCCAGCCTTGGCGTTGCTCTCTGTTTAATTAAGAAAACTGAGCTGTCAGATTTCCTTACTGATTTGCTGTTCAGTAAATGGCTTCTGGAAAACAATGTAGCTGAATGTAGGAAGTTGACAAAAGAAGGAAATCAGATGTCTTCCCACTGCTTGTTTGAGATGAGGTTTAAGCAGGTCACTTCTTACTCAGTGAAGAGCCTATCATACAGGCTGTCTCTTCTGCTGGTGGTATTACAGAGCTGCAGAACAATTGGGGTTGGAAGGGATCTTTGGACATGATGTAATTCAAACCCTTGCCAAGTAGGCTCCTTTAGGGTGCGCTGTGTAGGATGGTATCTGGATGGCTTTTGAATATCTATCCAGCTTTACAAGAGGTGGAAACTCCTGTTTGAGTGCTGTCACCCTCCAAGTAATGAAGTTTTTCCTTGTGTTCAGACAGAGCTTCCTGTGTTGCAGTTTGTGCCCACTGTCTTTTGTTTTATCACCGGGCATCACTGAAGAGGGTTTGGCTCTTCTTTACACCCTCCTTAAACTTAAAACACTGATAAGATCACCCTCAACTTGTCTTTTCTCCAGATGATTAAACAGTCCCAGCTCTCGCAGCCTTTCCTCATATGAGAGGTACTCCAGTCCCCTATTCATCTTGATAGCCCTCCACTGGACTCTCTCCAGCAGCTCCATGTTTCTCTGTATTAGGGAGCCCAGAACTGGGTACAGTACTCCAGATGTGGCCTCACTAGGGCTCACTAGAGGTGGAGGATTCCCTTCCTTGACCTCCTGGCAATGCTGCTCTTAATGCATCCCATCTAGCGTAGGAAACTGTTAAGGAAGTGCTTAATGTATTTCAGTTAGTAAACATATTGTGAGAGCTTGATGAATTTTTATTTGACATCACCCACCCTTGAAGTGTTCCTGATTTCACCTCCTTTATGTCCTTTCTTTGGTATGTGTCCTTCCCTGTCCTCTAGTCCTTTGTTCCCCTTAGTCCTGGACGTATCTTGTACTTCTTGTTCTTTCTGTCCATCTGGCTGGTGGAGCAGACAGAGCAGGGAAAACCAGCAGCAGATGCCTGCCCATCAGTTAACAGCAGGAGCTCCCTGTATCATAGAATCACAGGATCACAGAATGCTTAAGGTTGGAAGGGACCTCAGAGGTCTTCTAGTCCAACTCCCCTGTTCACGCAGGGTCACCCAAAGCACGTGGCACAGGGCTGCATCCAAGTGGGTTTGGAAGATCTCCAGAGAAGGAGACTCCACAACCTCTCTGGGCAGCCTGTGCCAGGGCTCTGTCACCCTCACTGTCAAGAAGTGTTTGCTTAAGTTCCTGTGGAACTTGTAGAGCCTGGCACCTAGGACACCCCGTCTTCTCCTCCTTCTTCTGGCTTCTCGAGTCTCCTAGCAAGTCACAAGGAAGATGTGAAGGTGCAGCTGTGTAATGTGGCCCATGTTTCATCATGCAGAGAAGAGGAAGCTCCACTGTTGCAGTTGTGCTAAGTTAGGATGATGTTAAGCAGCTGGGGTGGCAGCACTTTTAACAACTGCTTTTCGGTTGTTGCTTTGCTGTGGCTTAGTAGGAGCTGAAACAATTTCTGTTTAGTATTCAGATGAAAGTTTAATTTCTCCCTAAGCTAAGGCAGAAAAGAGATGACTCCTCCCACACCAAGCTTTAAAAGAAAGGAAGTTGAGGGAACTTTTTTGTTTGAAAAATTTCTATATAAACTTTATAAAATACTTTATAAGTAAATATCTGCCTAACTCTACAGCTGATCTCATGGCTCCGAAGACCGTATGCACATGAGTCCTCATTTTAGACCTTTCACTGAATGCACGTTCCTAATGCTCCCTTGAACCATTTCACTTTTCTCTACAAACAGGGTCAGGTAAAAGAGCACAGCGACTCTGCATGCGTGGTGTGTCCAGATCATCCAGGGATCTTGTTTTCCAGTTTTCTTGTTTTCATCTTGTTTATTAGAGGCTTTCATCTTTCTTCCCTGCCAGTAGGGAGATCCTCAGTAGACTGGTACTTGTGGTAGGAAAGGCTTTGAATGTCAAAACATCAATAGAGAAAGTACTGCCAGTCTCCTAAAATGAAAGGGTGATGAGAAATGACCCTACAAGTGGCAGATTTAGGCCGGAGAAATCCTTGGGGATTAATGTGGAGATTTGGCTCCTCTCTCTTGTGTTATTTATGTTATTATATGACTGAGGCAGTGTAACACAGGAAGAAAAAAAAATAGTCCTGGGAAAAATGCTTTTCTGCCACAGCTTGGAATAAAGAAAAAAAAAAAAGAAGTTTTATCCCATAAGACACTCTCACTGAATCTAATTTTGAAGATGTTTTCTTTATGCTTCATAGCTCTGGTTTTCTTTTAGGCCCATATCCTGTGAAAGTTCAGCCTACTTTACCCACAGCTTGTCTTTTTTTTTTTTTTTTTTTCCCCTGTCCAAACCCGGGATAGGAAAAGGTGAGACCCACCCAAACCATGGTTTGCCCTGCTCCCTGTGAGCAATTCTGTTGATATAGTGACCAAGTTGGGAAAGGGAGGATGAGGTCTGGGCTAGTTTGTTCCCGAGGTAGCAAAACTACTTATAAAGGGTTGACTCCCAATCTTTATTTTTGTAAAGGAGTGTGGTTAGCTCCCACATCTTTCCTACAAGCAGGGCACTGTGGAAGGGAGGATGAGAGATGGGCCATGTGGGCCGTTGGTCACTGAGTTATTTTCTTATTTTAAGTTATTTTTTGTGACCTTCACTGCTTGAGTTCAGGGAATGTGTCCAAAAATCACCAGGGAGGAACAAAGCTCCCTGCTAAGCTGTGTGAATTTTAGCTCACATAAAATGATTAGGAGGAGAAAGAGAGCCACAAGTAGCTGTTGGTGTAAGTAGTATGGGGACATGTAGTCACCTCGGTGGGATGTTTTCACAGGCAGTGTCATGTGTTTTCTCCATCTCCCCCAACTACCTTTTTATCTCTGTTGTTTCTGTGTCTCACCTTTGCTCACTGCCCGCATGCTTTTTTTTTTTTTTCCATCTCACATTTTGTTTGCTCTTTTAGCTCTTTGCTTGCCATCACTTGCTTGCTCAGATTTTATATCAACTGTAGTGGAAACAACAGCATGTTTTGGCTCACAGTGGCTGCATGTATTTTGGCAGCACTGAGGGATACCTGTAGGCCTAGACTGGTACAGGCATGGCTCTGAAAGATAAGCTTTACTCTGAGATAAGAGGAGTCTAAAGACCAGAAGTAGGCCTTGTGCCATGAGGTATGGTTATTCCAGTCCACAGATGTCATCCCTTCCATTAACTTATGTCACCAGCTCATCCTTCAGATACGGATTTCTAAAAAGTGAATCAAAAATATATTTTTCAATGCAGACACCCACGAGCCTAAGAGAGTCACATTTTTTCCAGAATTAGTTAATGGTAAACATGATTAAAAGATAATTACAAAGAAAATTTCTGTGAAGAGTATATCCTGATATTTCACAGGCAGGTTTTACCTGAGTGACTCATTCTCTAAACAGAGAAAAACATGGCACCTCTTATTCTTTCCATTGTCAATATTTTAAAGTATTCCACTTTTGGCTCTAAGAAGCACTAATTAATGATAAGCTGTAACTTTCCATGCTATTTTTCCAACACGTGTAACCCGTGTTTTGTTGATATGCATGTGTTTAGTAGCTTTCTTTTTTTGAAAAAAAATGAAAATTGGGCAAATCTAATGCATTAAGGGAAAAAGGCAAGGAAAGATTTTTAACCTATGAGATACAATCTTGACTTCCATTTAAAAAGAATCTAAGCTCAAAAACCCACTTAAAATAGATCTCAAACAGCATAAAGCTGTCAAAGCAGATAAACAATCTTTAGCAGGCAGTGTGGAAACTTTTAAGAATCTAGATTGAAAACTGTGGGAAAAAATGTACAGATGTCTCCACTGTTGGATCAAAAGATCTTTCTGTGCTTAAATGTGAGGGTGCAAGCACGATCTATTCATTGGTTCTTACTTAAATAATAAGGAGAAGGATTTCCTCGCTTAGAAGCTAAAAGTATCTTCACTAGAGATAATGGTGTTAAAATATCTGTCATATGATGTTCTGATAAACTTTAAAGGACTCAAGTTCTGTAACTTATATAACTCCCTTGGACTTTCCAAAAAGCATGCTCAAAATGTCCAAACCTGGGTGCTACATAGTAAAGCACTGCCTTTACATTTGTCTGTTGCTTATTTAAGTTCCTGAACTTGCATGGATCAGAAATTATCTGGTGGCACCACAAAATACAGAGTGAGGCTCAAAATGCAGTTTGAGGAATCAAAGGGAAAGTCCACTGTCCTCAAAGTCCTGGCCTGAAGTAGTTCATTCAGGGCAACCTTAAGGGTGGTATTTGTATAAATAAAGAGTTTGTTTTAAAGAGATTAACAGTCATGTGGGTTACTTTATTGGAGATCTAACAGGAATGGGCAGCAAGAGTAATAGAGAGGAAAGAAGACTTAAGTAATGCTCAGGAAAAGGGTTTGTGATCTGTTCATATGAATTGTTTGAAGCTAATTGCATTAAATGAAGAGGAGGATTAGGCATCACCAGAAAGAGCACCGCCTGCTTTTGGAAGGAGCGGTAGGGAGATCCTAAAAGATATAGGTCATGCAAATAACAGGATGAATAATAGGAAAGTGCTGTTTTATCATTATGAGACTAGGAAATGACAGAAGTAAAAGTTTACATATGTAACCTGAGTTTGGCATTGTTGAATGTATATATGAGCATAGTCTCAATCTGCATTTTTCCCCACGTGACTTCTCTTCATGCAGCAATTGGCGTAAGTAGTACTTATAAATTTTGGTTGTTTATTTATTTATTTATGATTTTTTTCATGAAGCTCGTACTCGTTTGCTGCTCTACCTGAGTGCTTCAGTGATGTGAATCATCCTGTAACTTGCTTCTCCTCCTCCACCCTCCAAAGGAGGAAGACAGGCAGGGTCGCACAGAGTCCATCACAACCTACTGGAGCAGGCAAGGGTCGAGGTTCAGGAAATGAGTGATGTGCAGTCAGGACTGAATGGGCTTCCTACCTTTGTCTTCCCTTTCTTTAAGAAGTGTGAGCTATTGTGGAGTAAATCATCAGTTTTGTGATGCAAACAAAAAACACAGAAACCAAGCACAGCCCTGTTTCCTCTATCCTTCCCTCAAGTTCTCTTTTGCTTCTTAAGCAAGATCATCACCATCTAAAGTAGGATCCAATGCTGCATAGACATCAAAGTAGCATTTTCAAATGTATCATCTATTCAGACAGCATTGAAACGAAATGTTATAATCTTCCAGAAACGTTTTGTTTTTATGCATCATTAGTTATAAAAACAATGTCTAACAAATGGAAAATTTAAAGCAGAAAACATTTTTTATGAGCATTTCACTCAGCTTCTTAAGGGAGCTTAGGACAGACTCTGGAAAGCTTTACAGTGGAGAGAGAAGGGAAAAAAAACCAAGATGTTTATGACCAATGCATTAAATGATACACTTGAGTATCAGTGTAAATCTTTCCCGGTATTTGACAGTGCATACCTTTGTGGACAGAGCTGCCAAGTATCTCTCATGCTCATCTAGACAAAAACACAATTTTTTCATGCAACGGAAACACCCCTGGTGATTTTTTAAGTTTGGGAGCATTTGTTTGTTTTCTTTCCCAGAGTGGCTGGCATGTTGATGTCCAACCAAACCCAAGCCCCTAATGCCAGGTGCTTGGTGATGGCCCCTCAGCAGATGGGCACCCTCCGTGGGAGCACCCAGCCATCAACCACAGCAGCACGCAGGGCTGCATGTGCAGACCAGGCAGTAAAACAAAGTGCCTCAACGTTGCAAAGAAAGCTTTTTAAAAATTATCTCTTTAATTATATTGTGAGCTGTGGCCCTGTCAGTGCCACTCAGGAATGCTGGAATGTCTGGTCATCTCTTGCGGCGCCTCTGACCACTGTCTGTGGCTGCTGACAAAGACTGAGCCTGTGGCTTAGCGGCACTGAGGCACTGACACGGAGGCGACGCAGGCCCCACGCGTCCCTGAAAATTACAGAGTACTGCTTTGTGTGTGTCGCACCCTGAATACAGCCCTTCAGCAGATGCACACGTAGCTCTCCTCTTGAGAACAGAAACGTGTTTGCAGTAAATTTGGAGAAAACAGTGGTGAGGTAGGCGGGGAAAAATATCTTGTGGAAAGGACATAAGTGAAAAACTGACATATGAAAGGCTTTGTTGTGCCTGCTCATTACTGCAAAGGCCTTTACAACTTCTGGACAGTCTCAGAAGAAAATAATGATGTTTATTCCTCCTTATCCTATTCCTCCTTATCCTAATAATGATGTTTATTCCTCCTTATTTCTTCTTATCTTTCCTCTCTGGAGAGGGCCAAAGAGGCAGTCACCATTTAGAGAAGGAAAGCCCAAACTGCCTGAGATGTGCTTTTCTTTGAAGATCTGCTGGAGGCCATGGTGCTCCCATGAGTGAACTGCTCCGCTCAGACACTCTGCCCAGCCTATTCTACACAACTTGGGCTTGTTTCTTTAAGTTTTGCAGCCCAAGAAGAAGTTTGCAGGAATCCAAAACTCGCAACAAGGCTGTTTGCTGCATTAGAGAATCTCATGAGAGGTGCTGAGTCTTCCTACTGCCTTTACCTCCTGCCTTTGTCATTAGTCGCAGAGAGGCAGCGACACAAAATGCTGCTCTCTTGCTTGATGATAGGCAGTAGGCCTCAGTGAGTGGAGCCCAAATTTGCATGTGCAGATGTGGGACATATGGGATGTTTTATTTCCTTGGCAGATTGCTCAGTTCATCTCTAAATGAACTGAGCTCACCAGTATCTCAGGCTTTGTGGGAAAGAAAACATAATATTCTCTCAGTATGTGCAGTTTGCTCTGCGACATCAAACAGTCCCTGTAGTGCAAGTATTGCTATCATAGCAGTGTTAATGTAGTAGTAAGAGGACCAGTAAGAATTTTCAATCTATATACTTCCAAAATAGGTGCTTTTTCAAAACACTGCTTGCAATAACATGGAATTTTTAAACCAACTCTATCCGAATTCAGGTAACATACTGTATGTCCAGTGCCTCAGAATATTTAAACAAAGAAAGGAAGTGGGAAAAAAAAAAAGAAAACAAAATGAACAAGGATGATCTAATCCCATACTATTAATCCTAATTACTTATTAATCAATGCTACTATGAAAAAAAAAAATCATGAAAAAATGGTACCTAGCAAAGGAATATATGTATTCATGGAAGAAAAACAAAACAAACAAACAAAAAACCCACAAACCAACCACCCACCATAAGGATACTTGAGAGATTTAAATGTTAAATTTTTGTTAAATCTTCCTGTTAAATCTTTGAGACTTGAATTAACAGACTTTCTCCCCCAACATTTGGGAAAATTGCAATTCTCTGTCATGTTTATTTTTCCGTTTTTCAGGGTTAAGTGATACTTAAATGCAATAGTTGTATTTTATAGATTTAGAAGACTGTGTGCCTTGCTAGAACATTCCATTTTACAAGGAACAGTAAACTGCAGGGAGGAAATCTTCAAATCACAGTCCCCCCTCCAGCGTTGCCACAGATCCCAGGAGAACACTGTGACTGCGAAAGCTCAGCTTCTTGTTCCTGTGCTCGCACGGTCAGCTTGGGCAACTCAAGAAATGTCCTTCTCTCCTTTTTTTTTCTTTTGCTCTCCCGTAACTCATAAAGGAGAGGCTGTGCTAAATGACTGCTCTGACTGTGTGGCTATCACTCTTGATGTTTTTTCCAATAGCTCTGTTTTGGCTAAGGTTGGAGGACAGCAGCAGTTTAGGAACTACCCTGTGGTTTTACTCCACTCTTTACACTGATGCTTAATGGCTGTTTCATCTTTAAGTGATTTTAATTGGCCTTCTGTAACTGCAAATCTGGCCAAGGAATTTAACCTCCCTTCTCCACATATTTTTATAAAAGTTACCATTTTTTTTCATGATGGAATGATGTTAACTGCACTTGGAACAACTTATGTGGAATGTCTGCTGCCACGTGCTCCAGCTACTCTGGCATGCTCTGTGTTTAGACAAACTTAAGGGAAATATAAAAGTACTTTTTCTTTAATTATTCATTTTATTTCTTCTGTCTTACCTACCTAGAGTCCTTCTCCAAAAGTAGTTAGCCCACAGCATGGCAGGCACAAGGTCTAACCAAACAGTCTTTTTCATAGAATCTTTATGGTTGGAAAAGACCTTCAAGATCAAGTCCAACCATCTTCTGTTGTGTTTTGTGCAACAGAAGATAAAACTAGTCTTACTCCACCAGTAACATGTATTTGCTTTATCTGATATGGAAACCATTATGCCAAGCCCTTTTCCATGTTTAGCATAACTTTGCAGTCCCACTTCAGATACTTCAGAGAAACTGAAGTCTCAGGGCCAGATTCAAGTATTTTATCAAACCTTAAACTTCCCACTGCTCACATTAGGGGAGGGAAGCCCCTAAGGTGCAGTTCTTCTGCACAGGGAGAAATGCACTCCAGCAACTTTATTCGAAAAAAGGGAGACCACCGGGCATACCCCTGTGGGGTTTCTCAAAGTGCTGGCAGACACAGCCCCCTTTTATCCAAATTTCCTGACCGAGATACGCCCTCTTCTTTGCCCATTGGCCAAGGAACTCGGAAGTTACAGCCTTCTTGGCCCACATATACCCAACTCTCTGCCTCCCTCCTGTTCTCTCCTGAGGTTACCTGACTCCTTTGTCCCCCTTGCCAAAGAATGGGGAGCAATTCCCTCCTTTGTAAAGACTCTTGGCCTATGCTCTTTTGTCCCACTCACTCTGGGCCCTGCTCGGTCCTCCCCACTACACATACCGCTTTGTCTCGCTCATCAGCCAAAGAATGTGGGATAACTCCCTTATTTGTAAAGAGACAAACCTGTGTGTTCCACTCATTGCTTTTGTCCTGTCACTGATCCTGCCATGCAGTTTCTTTCGCTCTTTCCGGTTCAGAAGACTGAAAATGTGACTTTCCTTCCTGCTTAGTGATTATACGTTGTGGTACTTGCAACATAATGCCTACAGATCCACATGGATGAAAGATATTCTGTCCTGGATCAGTGGATCAAACTCAGACCCAGTATACAGCTCAGATGAACAGGTTTCATTCATGGATGTGCCTTGATTTATATGGGTGTAAGCACATT
>VZSG01001167.1:81120-113459 GCA_013398315.1 Nothoprocta pentlandii | reverse complement strand
ACAATGACTGGCTCGGATGCAGTGCTCCACATATCTTTGGGTGGGGTGAAAATGGAAAATGTCAAGGTCTGGTTTTGGGATGCTTGATTATATCCTGCCTTGTAGATGAGGTTTTGCTTTGTTTTGTTCAGTTACTTTTTTTAAAAAAGAGGAACAAGCTCTGAGGAAAGGCTAGCACTGTATTTTAAAATATTTCAGGGACAAAGCTAGAGGAATGCAGAGAATACCTGGGAGAGGACTGCTGTCTGCAATCCCCAAATGTACTATTTTAAGAAAATAAACAGAAAGATAGCTGTTTGAGCAAAGAGTTTGGGAAATCCAAGCAGCAGCGAGCACAGGAGGAAGCCTGTTGGTGAGGGTCAGGACTTGTGGCAACTGGAATCACTTAAATGAAACACTGTCAGCTTCTTGCTGGTGCTCAGTGCAGGGATGGATGCAGCTTCCATCCTTACAGGGGATTCCTCTGGGTCAAGAAAGACTTGAGAAAGTGGTAATATTTTTAAGAAGAATCTTGTTCTGTTTTTGGATGACTTAGCCTTTTTCTGGCACCAGATTAACTAAAAAGAGAAAAGACTTGAAACTGAATAAACGTTTATTCAGTTTCACAACTCACTGTGCATGACATTCTCTGGTTAAGTAAATGAAACCCTGCCGGGCCAAAATTTCAAATAAAAATAGTTGTCCATCCGAAATTTCAACAGTTGTGTGGGAATTTCTTTTGAGATACCCTTGTGATCGGGTCATCACAAGAAGGGCCAAAAGGGTGACCGGGTAAGGCTATAATTCAAGCAGAATGGGCCATGTCTTGCTTTTAATCAATGAAACGCACTGCTGGCTGGTGGCACGTTGCCCTCAGGCAGCCAAGGTGCTGCCAAGGCCTTCTCCGAATGGAGCCAACGCCGCTCGCGGACGGGCGGCCACCGCGCCACAGCGGAGCGGCACCGCAGCAGAAGGACGTGATCCGCCTCAGCACCGTGTGAGCACCACAGCACGCCAAAAAAAACCCTAAAATATCACCATAGAAATAGGCAATAAGGGGGAAAAATAAATACAAGGAGCGAGAGAGAGGAGGGAGCAGCAGCAGAGGGAGCCGGCGTGGAGCTTGCTGGGGAGGCCCGGTGCGTCCCCGGCCTTTCCCTGCCATCTAGTGGCAAACAGCCCGCCAGGCTCCAGCCACTTGCTCCACGCTGTGCAGGGCATCGGGTGGCTTCCAGAAGCGTCCAAAGCTGGCCTGGATGCTGCCGCTCTCAGGCATGAGAAATGCTCGGCTGCTTCGGGCCGCAGGGACCGGGGCGTTCCTCCCTGCCGGGGATGCTCACGGCTTTCCCCTCTCGTTTCTCCTTTTCCATGTGCTGCCAAATGGTGGCTGGCTCATTCTGGCTGGAAAAGGACTAACAAGTTTTATCTGCAGGTGCTAAGTAGCTTCCCTGGGATTTTGCCAGCCCTGGAGTAAAGGAGCTTAGTGCCCTGGTGCAGTTTGTGAGCAGCACCTGAGCAGCCTGGCATCACCCTGACCACAAATGTGCCTCCACATTGCTGCCAGTCTCTTCCAAACCCACAGGTAATCACTGATAAACACTGTTTATCAGTGAAACACAAGTTTCCTAGGTTAGGGAAATGCCCCTCTAGCCAGCTGTCTGTGGCACCTGTCTTGCTTTGGCCAACAGTTACACCTCAGTTGCACCTATTCTTTCTGTAAGGCTTTAGCTTAACTATTTTGGAGTAGCTGTTGCAACCAGAAGTGTGATTTATTTATTGCAGCCAGAAGTGTGATTTGCAAATGCAGATGTCTGAGGGGGAGATTAGCATGGAAGCACTCTTATTTTCTTCGTTGCTGAAACTGATAGACTTTTACTGTCTGTGTGCACCTGTGGCCTGTTGGATATATTTCAGGCTTAGTCCCATTTTCTGGAAGGACTTCTTTGGTCTGTGTTTAGGGACACAAGTTAGTGTCCCTGCACACTTGCTAGACACTTTATTTTCCTCATGCAGCATTTTGATGTGTGTGTGTGGCTGCAGCATCGCAGGACAGCAACCGACAATCCCAGGCTTGGCCAAAATGAACTTTTTGAAAACACTGTATGAGGTGTTTTCACGATCCAAGCTTCTCTAGATAGTGTCACCCTAACATTGATACTGTAATGCTATGGTGAAAACACCATGAATGGCACATGTCTGCTTTCTGGAGCAAAAATGCTATTTCCAGATATATAAATTTACAATCTTTCATTGAGCAAAGAGCACCACTTTTTTCTTTTTTTTATCTCTTGTAAAGAGGATGTGCTAGGATGAGTTACACTTATTCTCTTTTGTAATAAGGAAAAAAAATTCCCCTGACCTTCTGTGCTCATGAAAATGATGCACTGCTAATTCTGATACCAGCTATCCTCTTGTCACAAGACAGATACTGCCAAAATGATGAGAAAACGAAGCCTTCCACCCTGAACTGCCACACAGTTCAAGTCTCTTTCTGTGCATTTTTCAGCTTGCACATCTCGGTAGCAGTTGGCGTTTTGGCAAGGGCTGCATCACCAGAGGTCTGTCAGGAAGAAATGCAGATCCCCTCTCCCCAGATCCCAGGGGAGAGCTGCCTGCTCTTGTTCTACCCACGGCCATCTTTAGTGTAACTTGTTCCTGATTTGTCTTTTGCTTTCACAAACATAAAGCTCTAAAGCTCTCCGAGGAAAGAAAGGAAGCCACACTGGAAGATGAACGCCTTGCGTGGGCACTGAAAGCTATTTCTGCCCAACCTGAACCTCAGCCTCATGAAAAGTAGGTGTAAATCAAAGCATGTTTATCACTTCCCTCACTTGCTTATGATGTGAGACCACTGCTTTAATAAAGCACGTCCCCAGACTAGAGAGGAGGAAACAGATAGGTCAGAGGTTTTTCAACCTTTGCGCAAGATAACTGACCTCTCGCTGCATCTGTGAGGTCCCAAACTGGGAGGTGACAGTGGTGTTACAACCACAAATCACATAAGGCAGTTTTTGCACTTCGCCCTTCTGCCATGACAGTGGCTGCCACTGTAGTGATGTGTGTCTCATTATATGCCATGCCAAGCATATTCTTTACTCAGACTTCACCTGATCACGGATGTCTTCTCTCAAAGACAAAGCCTAAATCACTTCCAAGAGACATGCATAGTTCTACTAGTCCATGAAAACACTGACTCCTCTGTTTCATGTGCTTAGGCAGTTTACAAGCTCTCTTTCCAATATTGATTAACTCCTATTTCTGTAATTATATTACAGTAACTGTGGCAGTAATATCTCCTCCATGAATTTCTAGAGGGAGAAAGAGAAATAGCATTTTATGATTTAAGCTCATGTTAGATACTTAAATGTAGTAGGTTGGAAAGTAGAGGGTTTGGTAAAGTCACTTGTATGAAACCGAAGGGTATCTGTGCAGTCAGTTCACGTGGATGACATATGTCAGTGACTGCTTGGAGAGTAATGTGGGTTTGTTTGGTTCTTAGGTATTTTCCTTTTCATTAGGCAAACAGAAAATGCACATGACTATGCCCCAAGATAGTTTTTTTTCATGGAAAATAGTATTTGCCAGTTAAACAACTTCCACAAAATAATAAATAAATTAATAAATTAATTTAAAAAAAGACAGGGTACTGTACTTCATCGTGCAAGTCCCTGTCTGGCCTGAGGGACGTGAGCTGCTGCTTACAGCTAGCTCTGTAGTTGACTGCTGTCCTCTAGATTCTTGTGGCCCTCCTTAAGAACTCCTTCCATGCATCCCTTCAGACCTCCCCTCCTCCCCCCTATTTTCCTCCAAAATCTGCTCGTCTGTCTTGTCTCAGGCCCCCTTCTGCTTCTTGGTTCCTGTCTTCTGTTATTAATTCCATGGAGTGGTGTTTGTTGATACTAAATGAGGTAGGGAAACCGAGATGTGGAGTCTGCAGAATGAGGAACCTGGAGAGGGGAGCAGGATGGGGAAATGGATACTGGTCAGGATCTTCCCTGAACCTGTCTGTGCACCCGCTCTGGTGGGGTGGCCTCGTTGCAGCGCTCAGCTCCAGGCTTGCTAACTCCGCTCCCCAGTCAAGACATGGGATATAGGGAGACCCACAGAAAATCAGCACTCACCTAGGTGTTGGAAAGATCCTATCCAACAGCACAGGGAATGGCGAGAACGCTGGGAGCAGGGCTTTGGGTGTGAGATCTGTCTGCCTAGGCATAAGGCATCCAACTGCCTCTCTTTCCAACTCTCTGCTGCCCCTTTTCCCTCTTGCTAAGAGCCGGCTGCCTTGTTTGTGCAGGTAGCACAGTTAACAGTGGTAGGTAAGGTTTTTTTTGGGGGGGGGAGAAACTGAGGCAAGTGAAACTATATGGCTTGGCATGTTTTACTTTGTCCAAAGGGCCCACTCATTCCACTCGAGTTTGTAAGAGGCCGATGTGATGTGTGGGTTGTGGAGGGAGCGGTCAGGCGGCGCAGTTACGGGTTCCTCCCTTGCAAGAAAAGGTCACAGGGATTGCAGTGAAAAGCAGGCGCGAACTTTGGCTGGCTTTTACAAGCTTTCAGCTCCATGGACTTCGCTGTTTTCTTTCCTTGTGGGTTTGTGGGTTTAACTGAGAGCAGCCCTACTTTGTACGTGTTCTTCTAGCTTCCTGTGTGACTGTACCTATACAGCAGTTTGTTGCAAGAATAGTGAAAGTCAAGGGTAGAGCATTATCTGATGTAGGTAGGAAGCCCTAGGGTAATGGAGGAGTGCACAGGAGGTAGGAGGACTGCACACGTGCTGCACGTTCCCCACAGGCTGGATCCTAAACCAGTTATTTGTCTGCTTCAGTGCCCTATAGTGGTTTTAGGGTGTGAAAGGATATTCTTAGTAACCCCAGTACTTGCTTATTTTAGAAACACGCAGAGCCCATAAGCAGGATAAATCATGAGATTGCACTGATCCTACTGGTGTCCTGCCTTCTCAAGAGGATGTTGCCCTGTAAAATCTGCAGGCCACCACCGAGCCTTAATGTAAGTGGTGCTAGGTGTGCTGTCCCAAATGCTACATTATGGTATTGTGAGATGCAGAGGGTGACTGAGATGAATGTGCAGCTTCTTAACCGAAATGTTACACGGTTGGCTCACTCCTGCAGCCAGTTTTGCAACATGAGTGCAAGTTACAACCTTTCTTTCGAGAGACAGTGAAAACTGAGTGATGCTGTACCTTATCTGATGGATTATGTGTGCCTTAAATGGTAGGTGGCCTTAGTGAGCTCCTTCTGTTTCCCTGCTTCAAAAGGCACCGTCTTCTGATTTGTCTGCTTAAAAAAATAAAAAACACCTACTGAGAGCTCCTGTGCTTTCCTTTCCTACGCTAGCGTGTTTGACGGTAAGGTGGTGAGGTGCATCCTGTTTATCTACAAAAATCTCCCCTTTCAACTCGAAGTTGGCTCTCTAGGGAGCTCACTCCGCCAAGGCTCCCCGTCTTGCCCAGACAAGCCAAGTTAAGGTTTTACTGGCTCTTGCATTTCTTGGTGGTGCAGTTCTTGCTCCCCATGTGCTAGGCCTGGTTGGAGGTCTTGGGCACCAGCGCTTTGCTCTGGGGCAGCTGCGAAGGGACCTGCTGGTGCTTCTGGCTCTGGCTTGGATGGAGGTGCCCGGATGCTGGGCTGGGGCTCACACAAGCTCCCAGCTCCCTGCCTAGCAATTCTGAGGAATCCCGGGCTCTGCCCGATATGTGTTATATCCTAGGCAGAGTATTGCAAAGCATCTTCAAGAAGGGCATTTTTCACCTATGCTTGCTGGAAGGAAGGCTGCTATACTGAAAGGAAGGCTTTTTTTTGTGTGTTATACTTCACCTTCTTCTGCAAGGCGTATGTTCAAATCCATTTAGGCCATTCATTAGGCCTAAAACCATTCATTGAATGGCTATCCTTGTTTTTCAGTTTAATACCACCAAAGCAGAAGCTGTTTCAGAGAAATTTGTCCTTATTCTGAAAACTATTTCTAGTCCTTAAAATAGTTTTACCTCTATCGGCTACACAATAAAGGTAATTAAAGCTCTATTCCAGGGTCCCTAGTCATACATAACTTGATTCAAAAGTCTCTCACCCAAAATAACTAGTCTCTAACCATATGAGGGCTGGCCCACTAAAACACAGCAAATAAAATTTTTCTATGGGATAATTTTCTACTTAAAACAAACTCAAAAAACAATCAAAAAAAGATTACAAGTGAGTTAATAGATTGATAACTTATATATTTATTATAAAACAGCAACAATAGCAAAATATCAGCCACTACTGGCTTTAACTCACAACTTAGTGCAGAAACAATAACCATGGATTATTTTTTGCACAGATAGTGTGATTGAGGCCAAAGACAGGGAGAAATCAAATGTACTGTAAAAATAATAAGCCATCTGAATGATCAAAATAGCATAGTCAGTGTGCATCTTTTAACCACTGTGGTGTTAGCTGGAGTAATACTAAGAAAAAATAGGACCACAAAGGAGGCTGACCTTCCTCCATTGATTTAATCATCCAGTGTGATAAGTACATCCTGACAACAGCAGATTTAGTACATCCTTTCTTTCCAACTGTAGTCTAAACTTTTAACAAAGTTTAAGACTCTATTTACTACTCTAAGCCTCTGGATGCAAATATTGCTAAGAGTTATTTTTTAAAGACCATTATTTGCAGGAGAATATGCATGGTATTCAAGCTGGAGCTGAGTATGTGGTACAAAAGAAGAATTTGAGTGCTCTTTTCAAAGTGCAAGTGGCATTTTTTTTACCTCCTTTTTATCATCTCTCCCATAAACCTGAGCATGAAGCGTAATCACATTTTTGTACCAGTATTTGGAGGAAGACTTAGGATGGCACAGGCACATGCATGTATTTGTAAATAAAAATTTTTCATTTTGACCAAGGTCTGTCACTGCTCACCATCTGCCATTTCTGACACTCGTCAGACAGAAAAGCAATACACAGTGACTTATCTAATCAGTCATCACATCAATAGTAAATGAGAGCATTATATTTCTATATTCTCTCCCACAACAAACAAAAAAAACAAACAGAAGGATTCAGTAGCTTATGATTAGTAAGTGGATTAGACATTTTTGACATTTAAAAAGCTTCCTAAGGAGATGAGTAAACTGAAATGAAGAACAGTCATTGGAAGGGTTTCCTTAGAAAGTGCAGGAAACTTTGAACATTCTCCCACAAACGTCCTTAGCATTTAGGAGGAGGTGATGTGGCTCAGTGTCACCTTCTTCATGGATTCATTTTACATGTTTATATCCTAGCAGAGCGCTCTCTTCTCCTGCCCTTTGCTTGTATTCAAACCGCAGCCAGATCCAGGTCCCACTGGAAGCAGACCCCTGACCAGAGGAAGAACAACGGTGGGGAGTAACGCCAGTGAAAGGAAGGATGTCCTGGAGGGCAGCTAGACCTGGGATCGCACACAACGTGGGTGACGGGAGGAGTCCTGGGCAGGTTTATTTTTTACATTAACAGAGGCATATTCAGTAAATTCATTTTCTACCATTAGCTCCCTTCTTCGGCATCCTTCTGCAGGAGCAGAATGTTCTAGCGCAGCATAAATGAGGACGTCTTGGCTTTCAGGTACAGCTGACGTGGAAGGGACCGCAGGGTGGTTACAAGGTGCTTTAGGTGCTCTCCTGTGCGCATCCCACCGAGGGACATCGTTGTCGTAGATTGTATGGCCTCCAGAGGGCTGCTGCAAGCTAGCCATGGAGCAATAAAGCGAGGAGCTTTCTTCGGAAGCTGGAGTTGTCCCCGCAGGGTGGTGTGAGATAGCTGCTGGAGCTCCCACCTGCAGAAAAGAGAACGGAGTACAGCTCTGGGCACATCAGGGTGTTACTCATGCTCCCGCTAAAGAAGAGATGTGCAAGAATGTAATTTGCTTTCTACCACTACAAGTGCATCATAAATTTGGTGAGCATTTTTCAGCACAGGTAAATTAACTCACCCTTGGTGTTTACATTGATCTTTGAAATAAATGAAGTTGGAACACATTTTTTCCTGATTATCTCTTTTTTTTTTCCATTTCCTGATCTCTTGATTTTCTCCTTTTCGTCTTGCTTTTCTCCAAATAAATCTCCTTCTCTACTGTCTTCAAATACCTCTATAAATTCACCTCTCCCTAAGGAAATACTCTTTTGATGTCTGTCTTCTAGCCACATAAAATACACTGCTTTTAATCTGCCTTCCTCCAACTTGCCCCTGAGGAGCCCTGCAGTCCGTTTGGCACCCTGCAATCCCGCCCAGCTCTTCCCTCATGACTGATATCCCTCAGCTCCTGCCCCATCATCTGCGTTCTGCCTTCTGCCTGTTCAGTTTCACGAGGACCTCTTGCCAGCACTGTGTCAGTCTGTGGCAGCCACATGTGAGAGCCTTCCTTTTCAATCAGCTATCACTATGTGCAGCGTTTTCTGCCTTAGGCAGGCGGTTGGAATCATGTCCACAGAGATACTTTGGGTAGCTAAACTACCTAAAGAGACTTGAGGCTCTCATTGAAGCAGTACTTACAAATTAACGCTTTTCAACACAAGTTTAGGTGCCTAAGCACCATCTGTGGCTAAGGCCCTTAGTAATTTCCCTTGGCTCAGCCACGATGATATCTCACAGCAGGGAAGCCCTGCTGCTCAGGCACCAACCAGGGCACTACATTTGTCTTTGGTCCTATTCCAACTTTTATACTGCACCGGGATGTTGTCAGTAGGCGGCTATGCAGAAAATGATCAAGTTCTGCATTATATCAGTGCTTAAACATACCAGGCTGTCTTGTCTCTGTGGAGTTAATGGAGTTCTCTTTTGCTTTGCTGGGAAGAAAAAAAAATCAAAAATTATTGAATGCCTTATTGAATGCACCTCAAAGAATTGAAATTTATTCCCAGTCTGGAATTAGGAAGAGCCAATGGTACAGAAAAAAAGCACTGAAAGAGTGAGTTTCTATCTGTAGAATGAGTTTCTGAGGGGTCCCAAGAGCCCCTCTGAATAAAAGCAGAAAAAGAAATGTATTTGGGGGTGATTTTTTTTATATTCAGTTAATTGGAGAAAAAGGCATGGAAAACCTTTAAGCCATCTCATTAGCAAAGGTTGTATTCTTAAAAGATTAAATAATTTCATTTTCCTAAGGTAGAAACTCATAGAACTATAATAGGCAAATGAGCAATCACTTCAGGTAAGTTAAGATACAGGGAACTCTAAGTTGCATTTTTGATTTAGAAGGTGGCAGCTGTATAAGAGCTTCTTTAAAACAGGGAAGATTAATACTGTAATTATATGATAATTTAGGGAAAATTAGGGATGCAAAATGGAGCTGAGTAGAGTTTGACTCCATTTACATGGTTAATACTCCTACTTATTTATAATATGTTTGTTTGCAAGATAGAGGACAAAAATTTACAATGATTAGAAGTCTGGAATTTTAACTTGTTCTGAGTTTCATTCCTGGCTTTATGGAAAGAACAGTACATAGGATAAAATAAATTCTTAGAGATTCAGTATGACCACACTTGATTGAGAACATCTCAGCAGTTGGACGGTATAATTATTAAAACATTCTTATGGAGCTTTAAGTGACTTTAAGCTGTAAATAGGAGTGGAATCAAACACACAGTAGGAGGAGATTGTATGATAAAACTGCTCACCATGGTATCTCCTGAAACACCAAAATATGCATATGAGGATGAGTAGAGAGCACACAGGCAAGGATAATGCAGCATAAATAATGTGCAATATCTTGTCATTTCCAGATTCTTGCAATTCTTCTGAGGTAGCAGTGGTATCTGAAATGACATTAACATTCATGTGCACAGAGTAATGTTTAACAGGTGATTTTAGCATTAGATCTTTCTGATGTAACTTGCCTCCTAATGTAATTAAAACATTCCCTAACTTAGTATCAGCATGCTGTGAGATAACCATTGCCATGAATGTTAAGATTACCAAGTATTAAGATATTACCTACCAAGTATTAAGATATTGAAGAAAAAGTGCAAAGAAAAAAATGTAATTGGTGAATGAGGCAGGCTAGAAGACTAGTTAAAACAACTAAGAATTAGAGCACTGCTTCAAACTGCCATATGTTTCTGTTATGATCTTTCTTCACCTTCTTTGTCCCTACTCTTTGCATTGCAAACAAGGAAGCCTTCTGGGAAGTGTGTATTAGCTGTGAAAAAAATGTAACAGGTGAGTCTAGAAATGGGTGCCATTATGAGGCATATGGCAGTACTGGGCAGATAAATGATGTTAAGGAACTGACTTTGAGATCCTTTTAAGTTACAGCCTGTTAAGAACTGGATCCTGAGCTTAGTTTTGCATTACATTTGAAGCTTGTCACTCCCCCCTCCCCAAAAAAAAAGAGAACAGGGCTACTAAGGATAGGGTTAGAACTGTTCTTGTATCCTGCTCATGGGAATGAGATGGGAATGTATGTATGTATGTATGTATGTATGTATGTATGTATATATGTATGGTTTTCTTCAGGAATCAATTATTGGTGCACACTTCTGAGGTGTGCACTCTTCTGATGAACAAAATATGGGCAATACATCAGAGAACAGACCCAGTAGATGAACACTGTATGGACTTAAGGAGTTGTCCACTCTAGTTGTACTGTGAACAATAACCAATTGTGAGCAAAAATGTACTTCAGGATGTTAAATTGATTTTATACTATCATAATAGTGCAATACCTACACTTTGTGTAAGTATAAGCCTTATCCCTCATTGGGATATTAAAGAGTGTATGTAAAATCAGCAGTGTAGTTTGTATTGCCAGGAGATGGTTTGATTGGCTTTGTCCTTTTTATAGTGAATGCAGAATTGTAGTCTTTGAAAACTATGACCTCTGTATTTTTTCAAGTGGGAAATACGCAATAGTAGTTTTGCAGTGAATCTAGATTTGTTCTAAATGCACAAAACAATTCAACCAGAAATTCATATCAATACTCATTAGTTCCCTTGTCTTAAAGAGGAAATAAGAATCACAACTTACTTTCTGGTGAACTTGTCATGATGTCTGCAGGCTTTTCTGAAAGAGGAAAACAAGACAAGGAAATGAAACAGCAACCTGACCTTCAGCACTGTAGCTGTATTTTCCGTACTGCATCCTGAAGTCTTCACAAGCCCCTGCTTTGATTGGAGGATGGAGAAGGGAACAAAATGCAAAAACCCAGGGGTAACTTGAGGGAGAGGAGCGTTAAAAATGCAGTGTTACTCTCCTACTGCTAGCAGAGTGGTTCTATATATGAGACCTCTTTGGCACTCAGATAAGTGGCTCAGCAGAGCTCATAACTGGCAAATGGAGGTGTGACATTCCACCACTTGTTGGTGAAACAGTATTTGTGATCAAAGCACTCAGGGATCCATGCTGTTCTTTTCATGTCAAAAAAAAAAAAAAAAAAAAAAAAAAACCCAAAGCATCCCGTGAATTGGGCACGTACTACGTCTGCTGGCAGGTTTCAGCCTTTTTCTGTTTTGATGTTGCTTCTTCTGCTGCAACATTTCCGGTGGCAATAGGCAGGTTTTTAAAGCCCGTCAGCTTTCCAGGGGAATAACCAGCAACAGGACAACCTTACAAGGTCCGAGGTCCCTCACACACTTTGATTACTCCCATCACTCCCTAGCTGGAGAGCAACCCTGGGGAGGGTAGACATTGCTTCCCGTAATCTAGACTTGACCTCCTGGCTGCCTAAATCAATATTAGGGCCTTTCTGGCCCTTAACACCTTAAGATCATTTAAAACTATTTTAAGGCTTCCTGCTGTTGGTGTACAAAATTATACCTTCTCCCTGTCTGTAGCAGGAATGATCACTCTCAACATGAGGCTTGTGAATTGCCTTGTTTTCTTTACTGTGCTGTGGCCTCATCAGCTCTTAATACATGACCCGCTGGGTCCTGCCTAGTCCCTGTGGCATAGAAACAGACTGACCTCCCACAGTCTGTCTTTGGTCTATTTTGTGTATTTTTTATTATCAGAAACTCCATTATGGTTCCAGATCCTCCTTTTATATATGTAATTTGTTCTTTCCTTTCCCCAGTACTGAAACATGAAGCAGGTGTTGGGTACCAGTGGCTGCACACTAGCCCCTTACCACTAAAAAAAGAAAAAAAAAAAAAAAAAGCATGCTTCCAGCATGCATGATTTTTTCTGCACATGCAATTCATTTTTTAAAGTTTTTTTTCATGACAGAGGGCCTCACCTTCAACAACTACCCTTATCCCATGGCTCTCGCTGGCGTAGGTGCCTGCTGTCGCTCGACAACGGTAAGTGCCACTGTCGTTGTGATGAATTGAGAAAAACTCCAGAATAAACTTCTTGTGGGTCCTCCAGACTACTTTGCTGTCTTTCAGCAGCACGCATTCATTCCCTTCTATCTTGCACCACTTCATGACAGGCCTCTCCTTGCAGTAATGAACCGGACAGTAGATAACTAAGGAGCTCCCAAGATAACCTGTGTACTGGGAGTTTCTTTTAACTTGAATTTCAACTGGACAATCAGTGTCATCAACTCCTGGAACAGAAGAAAAACATGTCAAAAAATGTCAAGGTTTTGTTTTTCTGCTATATAAGCCCCATGACACTAATCACTGTCTCTTTACTCTCTCAGCGCTTGAGACTTCTCTTATCTGCTTCCAGATCTTCTCTGTATATAGGACATCGGTAGCAGATAAGGGCTGCTAACTATTGTCTCTTTCATATTAAGCACGATTGCTGAAAGGTACTTCCTCCTTCTGATATGATTTTTTTTTTGTCTGTATCTTAGCCAAGTTTGGAATTGAACGGCTTAGAAAAACATGCAAAATACACATGGCAGGATTTCCTGTGTCATACTTTACACAGACCTTTGATTTTACTTTTAGATTTATTTCAGGTCATTGTTTTCTTTATAATTCTTGCTAATTTACAGAAGGAAATATTACTCTTCCATAGAGATCTGTTGTAATTAGAGCAATTAAAATATGTATACATTTCATTACTTCATCTTTTTTTCTTGATTTTCTAAACTTTTGTTAAACTCAGTGTTCTGGTAAGATATTGCATACTACCTTAACTCTGGGTCTTGGTATTGAATCTCCCATTATTTAATAAAGATTCTTTTGTCTTGTCATCCTTAATTTCTCTGGCTAAGTAAAATAATGAGAACTATGTGATACTAAAGTGCTCTCTACTTTCCTACACTGTCCATGTCTAAAGAAAAGACTAGGTATACCTATATCTTCTGGCTGAGGGGGGGAAATAGGAAAAAAAAAGAGGTAAAATACAATCAAGAAAAGTTTTGTAGGTGGGAGAAATGTGTATGGGAGGAGAGAACAGTGCAGAAAGGGGAAGAGTGTATCTGCCAGGAGCTGCTGGACTGCAGGGTAGCCAGCACATGTAAACTGTGAGGTGTGACTGTCTCAGGCAATCTGTCACCTGCACAATCAGCCAGGATATCTTATGCATGTGATATAGCATTTCTTGTGATGCATGGGTAGTGTATTCAGGAACCTAGGTTATGAGCTTCCATACAAATAGACATCAGATTCCTCTGCTTTGCAAGCCCTTCCTCAGTAAATTTCTTATTATTTCACACCATAAATCATGTTGTCTGTTCATATTCTTTGTTGCAGAAGAGCTAACACTTTGTTAATGTTGATTTTTTTAATTTTACTTTGTTAAAATGACTCTGGCAACAGGTGTTTATAAATTAGAATCATTGATCTACCTCTAAACCTACTATTCTTTAATATGTTTCCAATATTGCCAAATTGTATATGCCTGAAATTCATTGATAACAGAGAAGAGATTATACTGTGATGAAACAGCCATTTTGTGGTAAGTATGACCAAAGTCAGAGCAAACAGGATACATGGAATAATCTTTGTGTTTTAGTCAAGAATGGAAGGTGATATTTTGTTATTGAATAGTGTTTGGCATTGTTCTTCAAGGAAGATGTAGGACACTGTTTGGAGTCTTTCTGAATTGAACAGAAGACAGATGATATCATGAACATGGCAAGAGGGACCTAAATAACAGATTTTTGGTGTTGTTTAATTGAAAGAAAAACCTTCAGAGAAAATGACAT
This sequence comes from Nothoprocta pentlandii, assembly GCA_013398315.1. Lineage (NCBI taxonomy): Eukaryota > Metazoa > Chordata > Aves > Tinamiformes > Tinamidae > Nothoprocta > Nothoprocta pentlandii. The sequence goes on along the minus strand of VZSG01001167.1, from coordinate 99,404 downwards.
AATAAAAACTTGTAAAGACATTAAAGAGAAATTAAGTAATCTGTTCTTCATGTTTAATATGGATTTGAAGAAGAAGTAACAGGCTGAAAGGGAAGGAAGCTTTACATAGTATTACATAGTATAAAAAGCTTCCTAATAATAAAAACAGTGAAATACTTGAACTATTTTTTTTTTTTTTGGAAGATTGTTGAGGTGGCAGACAACTGACATCTTTAAGAGCTGAGCAAGACTGAAATGTGTTGGGATGATATAGCTCAAGTCCTCTTGGGACTAACTAATCCCTTAATGTTCAATACAGACCTGCCTGTTGGCTACATGTAGCCATGTGTTAAATTCATGGATAAAAGGATAAAAAATGCATATGAAAAAACTTGGCAAAGATGCACTGGCATGTGCTCCTAATGCAGCAGTCCTGTTGCTGGAGAAGGACCTGTGGCAATGAACCACAGCAAGCATTGAGGCTCACGTGCAATAGCACAGTAGGAGCTCCTGATTAGAAAGAAATGCATGGTGCACTGGAAGAGTTAGCCTCGGAGGTCTGATCTCTATGGTTGTGGTAGCAATAGCTGAAACATGTAGCCTAGCCATATTTACCATTGGGACATGGATGCGCTGCCCAGGGGTTTGGGTTCGGGTGAGTAGGTCATAGTGACTGAAGTCATACTGCAGTGGCAGCAGGTAGCTAGCAACAGTGTGAAAATGGAAGCACAGAGCTCTAATGAGAAAGTAGAGGTTTCAATTATTAGAGCAATGATTGCTGCGGAAGATAAATCTTCAGAAACTATCTGTTATACTCAGATTTTTGCCTTGATTGCAGCCTTCTTTCAAGTATAATCCTTTCTAATAGAGACTTTTGCAAGGATGAAAAGCTGATATTGTGAAACATTTGATGGCCTTCATCTAAGCACTTTATAGCTTTATAGCTTCTTACGTACTTTTTTTTGTTTGTTTGTTTGTTTTTTGGCAGAGGAATTCTCTCTAGGAAAAAAAGAAATCTAGAAGTCCAAAGTGCCTTGTTTCTCTTCAATTTTTGAAGAGATTTCAGTGGCACTCTTTCATTCAGCATTATACACAGCAACAAAACAAAATTGTTGTACCTCTTTCATTTGGCTAATGAACTTTGCAAGAAGTATAGTACTTACTGCTAATGAACTTCACAAGTAGTGAAAAGGGCCTGTCTACCTACTTCATTGTAACCTTAAGCTTTTCACTGCAGGGATTTCATATTTTCTTTCAAGTCATCTGGTACTTTTATGAGAAGATATAAATCACTGTTAATCTTGAAAGAATCACCTTATCAAATCTGGTAAATTAGGAGTATCCACCTAGAACAGGGTACTAACACCGTTAAATTCTGATTAATGCTAGATATGTAGGAATTTAAGGACTAAGATGGGTTAGTCATTGTTAAGTTACATGCTAAAGAAATGATTGTCTTGCACTTGTCAGTGTAACCTAGACTAACCATCAGTGTAACCTAGAGGTTCAGTGGCAGAACCTCTTCGGCTGAGGCAGGCAGGTGAACACAGGCATATAGACTGGTGTGAATTGTCCTTCTGCGTATCCTGTGTGGCAATGTCGAAATTTTTGGAGCAGAAGCCTTATGTATGTCTGGATATGCTTCTAAAGCAGTTTTATGCACTCCTTGTTCTACAGATGAAAGACTTAAATAGAGCACGTGTAACACACTCAGGCTGTTACCACAGCGTGCCAAAAAAAAAGAAAAAATCCCTCCCTAAAACTTCCTCCACTACTACCAACAATGCTGGGGGAAAAAAATCCCTTGGGGGTGAGATTACTCACAAAAATTTTTGATCACATAGGATATTTTAAGAGAATTGAGATGAAATATGCTAATTTGTTTCCTAGGAGAGCCTAAGTAATGTTTTTCCCCCTTCAAGTACCTATGCCAATGTGTTCTGCAGTTTTGTTCCTGTTTCTTTGGTGACTATTCACTTTAAGAGTATAGTTCTGATGTAATCTGGCTTGGTTAATCGATATGTAGTTACCAAAGCAAACTGGATTCCCTGCTGTCTAGCTGGCCTGCGTCCCACGCCCCTCACTCCCTCCATAAGGTTACCTATGGTGTATATATGGTTCAGTTTGGGGGCCTGCATGTGGGAAAATGCTCACTGCACTTGCTGCCTAGCCCAGCATTGTCACTGCCTGCCCGTGGGACTCCTGGTGGCTCAGAGGCTCTTTGGATGGAAGTCTGCTTGGCAGTGAACCCTGTGCTGGTGGCTTCGAGTCTGGGCTTCCAGCTGCTGGTATGGGTGAAAGTGCCTCACAGCCTGCTGTTAACTAACCCACACACATAAAGCAGCTCTGGCTTTTTTCTGGAAAATTGGGAGAGTTTGGGTTGGTGGATTTCAACATCTCTCTTTTCCATTTCCCTCCCCTCTCCCTTTCGTTTTGCCAGGCTGTTTGTTTGTTTTCCAAAATATTTATCTTGCTGAAAGTTACATTAAATTTCTTAGTTGTTGTTTGTCTGTCCCTTGGGAGTAGTCTGGGGTTGTTGGGAAAATACAGTAATGCAATCATTTTATTTGGTGATTTTTTTTTCTCTCTATCAAATAGAGTAATCTTTTCAACTTGCTAACCAGGAGCTATGGAACCTGATGATTATCTTTGAATGCATGTGAAAATGTTGTAGGCTATTTCCAGAGCCCCAAATGGGCCCTCTTTGAGGAGACTTAAACCATTTTTTTTTTAGGCTGCCCACGTTAGCCATTCTGTTGTTTATAGCTGGATACAAAACAATGATCAGAGCAGAGAAAAAAAAAAGTTTCTTTTGCATGCTCTTGTGATTTAGTGACTGATGGGTGTCATTATTATTATTATTATTATTATTATTATTATTATTATTATTATTATTATTATTATTATTATTATTATTATTATTATTAATTATTATTATTATTATTGCTGGAAACAAGCTTAGTGCTTGGTTACCATTTATTCCTCTTTGCAATGAAATTTGGAGGCCCTGGAGAGTAATATTATCAGAAGATAAGTGAATAAGAGTTACAGAACACTCTTCCCAGACTCTAGGAAACTCTTAGTTTGAATTTCTTTAATGTACAATAACTAAAAATTTGGGATAGAGGAAAGCTTTTTCTATAATCCACTCCATACCTCATATCAGTTCAGTGCTGGAATTCATAATATGTTATGAACATTTCCCTTTTCTTTCATCACACCCAACTTGGCAAAAAGTCTTAAATGGATAAGAAATACTAGAAAAAGTCATCTATAAATAAAAGATTTGGAATTTTCTTTATACAGAATACAACTCCTAAGGGGAAATTTCAAACTATCTTTCATGCATTTTCTGTAAGGACTCTTTAGCACTAGTAACAGATGTCAGAGCTAAAGATTTGGAGTTTAAGTTCCAGTATAAACCGTGTTGTCCTAGGCAATATTTTCTTTTAACAAGACAATGCAACATGCATGATTAAGAGAGAACTTTATGTTCTGCTTTTGGTGGCCATTAGAAAGATGACCAAATTTCACAAACTTCCACTGTCATCCAGGCTTGAATGTGGTCTGGTGTATTTTTCCTGTGATAATATATCTTAATTTTTCCTGTCTGTTACCCACGGTAGTGTAGGAGAAATCAATGTTAGGGGCATATTTGACTGCCAACTGTACTCTATGTGTGCAAGCGCGTTCTGGGATAAATATGGTTGTGCTTTCTGGAACACTCTTGGAAACTGGGGCCTGGAAGTAAGGCTTGCTTCTAGGTGACATATTAAAATGCAAGTTTTTAATACATTAAGTAGGGGTGGCCATGATAAAGATTTCTGTGTGGCTTTCAAGAGGATAAAAGTGGAAGTTTATGTAGTGGCTTCTAATGTACAGTACTCAGTAAGTTTTGGACTGCCTAAAAGCAAGTTTTCTTCTAAATAAATGGAGCATCTTCCTGGATAGGCTGCATTGGCAGCCTATCTATTCCCATGATTTCGAGAGGATAGGAGAATTTTCTGTAATGTGCTTTGCAGGGGTAATGTTTCAAAGGGATATATTCTAGAACTTAGGCAACAGGGAAATACTTGTGACAACTCTTTAACTCTTATTTGACTTTTTTTTTTTTTTTTTTTAGTTTATCTCACTGTTTTATGCTTTGGAGAAAATCTATTCCTGACAAGATTCATTATGCAAATAGAACATGACTAATGCAGATGGATTTATGTTCATCTATTCCAGATCATTGGTGGAAAAATGATAGGTAAAAATTGAGCATTCTAATTCTTAAATTGTAAAAGATGTATCATTCACACCTGGTCATCTAAGAACTCTTAAAAATGAATGAAAAACAATGAAAAAAGACAACTAAGACTTTCCATTTGAAACTCTACAGGCTTTTATTTATTTATTTATTTTAAGAATGTATCTTTTTTATTGTTTCTCTCCTTCTGAAGGGGAACAAGGAATATGTATGATATCCCAAAGGCAGATAATGGCTGACGTATAAAATGTCAATTAGTCATGAAAAATAAATGGCTATAGTTAGTTTTGAATCCTGTTTTTCCATCTGTCTGTGAACACAATGAAGCACTAACAATGCTTTTAGCTCAGCTGCAACGTTCCTGGAAGTTTCGGTTCAGATTATCATACAAAAAAATACAGCAGAAAAACATTAATTTGTTATGAATTCAAGTATAATCTTAAGATCTTCATGACTCTCTTAATTTTAAGGAAGGAAGAGGAGAAATTAATGGGGAAAAATATGTTACCCCCTTGAATTTAGGGAGATGTATTTAGAAAAAGGAGCACTACAGACCATCATACCAGTGTTGCCTGGATATAGGTAATAAGACTTCTTTCCATCCTCAGAGAAACCATTGAGTTTTATCCTAGTCATTTTACATAACCATAAATTAATTGTTTTTTCCCATACTCAAAGTCATTTTGCATTTTGTTATTAGAACTTTAACTTTGGACCCGGTCACTTAAATTTTCTCGTCTTTCATTAAACATACAGCAATGTTTCATACATATTTGTTCTCAGTTGTGAACAGTGAAGGGTTTGCCTTAGTGATAGCACTCATTAAGGTGGCCTGCGTGCTGAGATAGCAGACAGTTACATCACTGTTGCCACTACCTGTTGATAAAATCTATGATAGCACAGAAAATGGATGCCTTGATGGCTGAAATCTGACTACTTTGATTTATTTGAGTTATTACTTTGCATATGAAAATGTGCAGATTATCCAACAACAAGGTCTGCTAGCAGAGTTGTTAACTGACGATAGAACTGTGTCTACCATAAATGTGCAGTTTGCTTTTGACAAAAGCAAAAAATAATGACAAGTTTGGGAAACCTACATTAAAAATAAAATATTTAAACCAAGATTCTGTAAAGACTGATTCACAAATATTTCCTTCTTTATGTCTATACACATGATTCAGATATTTGAAGTATCATATAAATATAGAAATAGTTCTCAAACAACATGAAGTAATTTTGTTGTAGATCAAAGAATAAAACCCACTGAAATAGATTAATCTCTTTGTAAACAAGATACATATTGTAAGCATCATTGGTAGAAATATTTTTCCTGTATTAAGAGCAATGTTTAGATTCCTGGTAGATGAATATGGAAAGGTTCGCTCATGTGCTGATGAGTTGCACTGGATAGTACAGACAGGTGATCAGAGAGGTTCTAAAAAAAATAATACGGCAGCTGAATAGCTAAGCTCATAAAAGAAGAGAACAGACTTCCCCTGAGGAAGAAGTTTGTTGGCCCTGGATACGCCGCCTTGAGAAAGATGTTAGCTTAGCCAATTCAAATGTGCAGGAATTCAATAGCTTGCCTGAGCTCAGCTCATACCCTGATTTATTTATTGTTTATTTGAAAAAGGCTGCATCTAATTGTCCCTAAGCTTTGGGTTTCACTTGCCAGATAGGTGCAATGAATGTGCATTTAACCTTTCCTATAGTGATAGCGAAGTGTTTTATTCATCAAAAAAGATGCATGCAGGGCGCTATATGTAATTAGTCTTCTATATTTAACTGAGATTTACATTTCCCATTCAAATTGTTTTGTATAATGGTACTAGTATCTTGCAACAAATGTTGTCTTTAATTTTTTTTATAATGTTATCTGTTGATGTGCCTAAAATAAATCAACAGCAGCCAAGCACATCCGTCCCCATAGCTATCATGCTTTCTGTATGACCTCCTTCCTTTTAACGTTTATGAATCATGTACTAGAATGGCATGGAAGAGCTCTAATCAAAATAATCTCCACAGTAAAATACAAGGAGTGAGCTGGATACAGTGTAGGAATCATATCAATCTGAGCTAGGAAAACCTCTATATTTAGAAACTGTGGCCTTTCAAAGTTCAAAGTGCAATGGAAGTTAGGCTGTGTTAAATGAAAGGATTGAAGTGGCACTTAACGATCTGGTAAGGATGCTTTGATTGTTGCCTGGACCCACTTCAGAGCTAGCAGAATTCCTGGTTCTCATGCAGAAGTTTGAAAACTCGGGAAGGCAAAGCCTTCGGCCGCAGAGTTAGAGGCATTTGCACTAAGCGTCAGAGTTTTGGTCTAGGTAGTAACTTAACATTTCTCAATTATTCCCTTTATCATCATCTTTAATCAACTTAGGAGTCTCCAATATGAGAACAATTTATGTTCAAAGTATGATTAAGTACTGCTTTGGCTTGTGTTTTATTTCCCCTCCCAACCCCGCTGCCGATATGAGGTGACTAAAGACAGGTTGCAAAACTGCATCTTACCGTAAGCTTGATAGTTGCTCTGAGCCAGCATTACTAGAAGGATGTGCAGTATAATTATAATCCTTTTTAGAAACATGACTGGTGGTCCCTTCATTTGCTGGGCATGGTAGAGATAGGAGGGGTTACACTGGTTTAAACCTGTGGGTTTAAAAAGCGCAGCTCAGATGGCCTCTTACATCCTGTTAGGTTTACCCATGGTGCATGTCTGAGCTGACTCCTCTCTCTAGTTCCTCCAGTCAAGCAGGCACAGAAAGGGGTGGAGAGGCGACAGAGCGTGCACAAATCTCACGGGTTCCTCGGGAGTCTTTTTGTGTGGCTGAAGCATGAACCACTCAGATCACCTCCCAGCGTCTCGGAACTGCTCTGCAATTCGAGGGAAAACGTCTTTCACCCTCCACTCGCTCCCTTCACCAGGCAACAAGCACCATCTCTGACTGAGAGTTCAGTTTACAAGCAGCAAGATAGCCGTATATTACACAACGCTATTTTCGATTTTTTTTTCCCATTTCTTTCGCATTACTTTAATTCAGCCTCAATTTCAAATAATATTAAATAAAAAAAGAAAAACTATTCTCAAAGTTGAATAAATTAAGTATTCATAAGTTGTGAAATGTCAGACATCTGTCTGAATGGTTTCGATTTGCATTAGATTAATTTAAAATAATGTTGAGCATGAGACATGATTTTTCCCCTATTTCCAAATTTTGGACATATGCTATGGAGACACTAAGTAATCTGGTTTGGGTTTAAGGGTTCTTTTGCCAGCACGATCAGGATGTTTTTTCCTCTATATCCTTCAGAAACATCTAAATATTTCTAAAGCACCACTTAGCTCTATCTTTGCCCAAATTCTTCCTCTCACAAAGTTAGAAACAAGCAAATACAGTCTTTATACAGGCTTTATATACAGTCACTATTGCTACTTATAATGTAAACAACAAAGAGAAAGAAGGGAAGCATAATGCAGTTAGGAAATTCTATGTTATAATATACATATAATATACTTTAGTGAAGACTTTAATGAGGATTTTTTTCAAAGTAGTCTTTTAGAGAAAATAATGATATGGCTTGTCAAAATTTCCTGGCTACAGGTACCTAGCTCAGTCCACAGTGATCAGCAGGATCGTGTACTGACGTGCACAAGAAGTTATGGAATGGCTTCAGAAACAATATCACAGCGCAGCCTCAAGGAAAGAGAACTCCTTGAGCACAATTACACACAATGATTGAAAGGGAGGAGAAAACAAGTGCTGGAGATCAACATTTCTGTGTCGTGAGGACACCTAGTGGCAAACTTAGATAATAAAATTGGTGGTTATGTTTCCTTACAGCGTAGCTTGTGTTAACCAAAGTTCATGCTAGACATGGAACATTGGCCGCTGATACTTGTTTCTTTACTAGAAAACTTAAATTTTAACTAGGGAGCAAGCAAGCAGTTAAAACAATCATTCATAAATGGACATATGTTCAGGATTCAACTTTGTTGCTTATATTTTGGTATCTACCTTAATGCAGCTTAAAAAAAATAATAATTTAAGCTTTTTTTTTTTTTTTTTTTTAAAGCCTTGACAATTTCTAGTGGTTCTTAAACATTTTGAAAAGTGTTTTCCTCTTGGGATTTTTTTTTTCATATTTTAATTGTTTTGTTTCTGTCCTATTTACGTTTTTATAAGTTTGAGTTTTCCTCGTCTTTGCAGAAGAAGTGTAAGGGTGAGGCATTTGTTTGAGCACAGAGAAGGCAGAGCTAGCAACGGTTTGGGACTAAATATTTTGTTACTAACTGAAGCTTTGCCAGTGTTTTGAGACTGGCTTTCTGGTTAGATACCTTGTAGGTAACATTGTGGGGGTATATCCTAATTCTGAGGGAAGAGGGGGGAAAAAGTCAGTCCCTGGGTGTGGGCCACTAAAACACTAAAATAGTTATGCTTTAAAGTTAATAGTTACTTTATATTTAAATAATACTTGTCTTATAATACTTTAAATACTTATAATACTTGAGCTTATAAGACTTCTTTCTTATGAAGACCATTTGAATATGTCAGGAAAAATGTCACTAGAGGGCACTGACTCCCAGCATCTGCAGCAACCTGTTTGCAGTGCACTATTCTAACCTCAGCTGAATCCTCTTAGGTACCCAATATTTAAAGAAATGAGAATTCAATGCAGTACGGAGCCTGGCTAGTTGTTATGTTTGTATGTGTTGGAAGAGGTTCCAAAAGTAGGTAGTAAAACTTACTTAGATAGTCTTAAACATCTCAAGATTGCTCTTGATAGAAACCCATCTCATTCAGTACAGTTTGTTCTGTCTGCTTCATGGAATGCAAGTGAAGGAAACACCTTTGTCATATTCTTTCTTTAGTGCCATCTTAGTTTGTCTCTTCTGAAGAGACGAGGTTGTGTTTTGGTTTTCTCTCTCTCTTTTTTTTTTTTNTTTTTTTTTTTTTTTTTTTTTTTTTCCCCTCTCTTCTTCCTCCCCTCTATTTCCAGGTTGTTAGATATCTGCTCCTACTTGTGCAGAGCGATACAGCATTCAGATTTTGGGCTCCAGTAAGTCTGCTGAAAATTACTCTCATAACACTTGCATGGGGAAGCTTTAATCTCTTCAAGAAGCAGAGCAATAGCTTAGCCTGTCTGTGCACACAGGCTCTCCCATGCCCTTCCTGGCCTTTCACTACAGGCAGCGCAGGCTGCAGTAGCGGGTGGTCCCTCTTGCCCACCTTCATGTCCTGTCCATGTGTATCTCTGCTTGAGGAGAGATCAGCTACCTCATTTCGATGAAGGCTCTTTCCTTTTTCTTGCATTGTGAGATTTTTCTGGATCTCCTTGCTTCCACTGAGCAAACTCAGCTTAACAAACGAGCAAAGCTATAAAAATACCTTACATCAGTTGAAGTGCAGATTATGCATGGGACCTGAATGCTCTTGCATGCGGTGTCCGTTGTCCATTCAGGATGGAGTAGGTTAAGAATTTAGTCGCAACATATAAAAATTTTCACTGATTGTATGAGCTGGGTGGCTTATTTATTTGATTCAATTTATAATAATGATGTGCTTCAAGAATCCTAAACTCCAATAGGGTACAGCCTGGAATAGCTATTCAGCACTCATGTATTACACACTCACACAAACTGTTCTGTTTTATACTTAAGAATGGTTTTAAATGCTGTATGCTGAGGCAACCTCAGCCACCCGTGGGCAACAGGAGTGGCAGTGTCTGTACTGCACCTCAGAGCCTGCTTGCTGAGCTGGACTCTCTGCTTCTGTGTCCTCAAGAGGAAACGGCCTCTGCTACCAGAAGACCTCCGAATTTCAAGATGCCTTGCAGGAAGTGAGAAGTGGAGGGATGCACGGGAAAAATGACCTACTCACTGCAGCAGAGCTTCCACAGCTGGTCTGTCTTCCACGTCTTCCCACCCAGCCTAGGTAAATGGCAAACGCTGGCCCTAGTTGTCAAGATCAGCACAGCCTAAACGCAGTTATTGTACACACCAGCTTACTCCATCTTGTATAAGGCTAAGCCACATGATTCACTTGGGGAAAGAAAATGTTGTCATAGGCGTTTTGCACTTTAATTTTGTGCTTCACCTGATTCTGCAACAGCTTCCATGCAAATCCTTACTGTTAATTTGCAAGTATAAACAGTGGGTTTCAAAGCAGAAGCGCCAACGTGAGAAAGATGTACCTTGTTGTAAAGCTTTTCTTCTCTGTTTGGTGTAAAGGAAACAAAAAGCATCTTGATCTTCATGAGCTGTGAGCAGAAAATTAATGAAGATGAGAAACAAATGATAAATTCATCAATCAAGAGGTGTCAGGAGTTTGTTTTAACTTGATCCACGAGATGTCAGGCCAGGCAAAAACATGGGAAAAGGGTCTTACATATTAAACCTATACTTGATTTGATCAGCTGATATATTTGCTCAATTTCCATGAAGTAAGTCAATAAATTCTGACCTCTTTGGCAGGCTCTTTTATTTTTCAGACCTTTTCAGGAAGGGTTTTCTGCAGCATTAACAAGATAAAAGATCCTATTCCTACAAATCACTTACTGCCATGTCAAAATGCTTAACCTTAACTATTTCACTCAGACTCTCCTTGCAACGGAAGGCGCCATCAGGGAACCTTGGTCATGATGAAGAGGGAAGTGACGTTCCTGCCTGGTGAGAGGGGTTCTGGCTGATCTTTCCTGAAACACAGATTTGAGTGTGATTGTATCGGTACATCAACAGTCAAACTGCTTCAAAATCAGAGTTACATTAACAATGGCATGGTCAATTTTTATTTTTTCTTGCCAGCATCCATTTTCATTACTTTGCATGCCCTTTAAATGTGAACTGTCCATCCTCTTGGTAAAATAAGAGATCGTGCATAAATTCTATGAAAAAGGTATTCCTTTATTTTAAAAAAGGACTATATTTTTTTTCCATTACCAAGTGAAAACTTTACAAAGTAAAGCATTTCTCTTCCAATAGTATTTTAATATAAAAACTCAAATTGCTTATTCTGTTCTTACCGTTCTAACAGGAAGTCTTGTGGCACTGCAGGAAACTGAACTGGGATAGTTTCAGCCTCACTCCAGTATCTAATCATAAGTCCATCATTTCTTTCAGTAAAACCACTCCTGTGTGCCACTTACTATTAGCAAAACAGCCTTCTTTCCAAAACAAAAATAAAGTATGTTCACTAACCCCAAACAGACTGAAATCTTAACAGCATTATTACAATGAGAAGTTTTGTTTAAAAAATTTATTTTGAAAGTTAGACACAACTTCAAAATTGTACAAAGACAACAAGCACTCGAATTACACAAAGAGTTAGCAATGAGTACAATGGAGACACAGCAACAGTCGAGTTTTGCCTCTTGCTATATGTAAATATAAATAGAGATCATCCCTGCCAGACCTCCAGCTCTTCTTGTTCTTCTCCTGAAAAAATGCTCCTTATGCTATATAACCTAGCAGGGAGTGTTTCACTGTTCAGTTCAACAGAATCACCAAAGGGGGAGGTCAGACTAAAAACAGTCCTTCTATCATGAGAATATCCCATACTCTGCAGAATCAAGTTTCTCTCTCTATGGAAAAACAGCTTTTCCTTTCATTGTGTCGAATGTCTCACCTCTTCTAATGACCAGCTAATTTAAAGGCTTCGAAATGCTTAAAATATTAGAACTTTGTTTATGGTTTTCCAGGAATGTGCAAGCTGGAACTAACACGGCACATACACCTAAGGAGTCACAAAATGGAGAGTATTGGTTTTGTCTCGTACTTCAGTCTTTGAAAGTGTCGTTCTAAGAATAGCACTTCAAAGTCACATTAGCTGTCACAGGCTAAACTAATGTAAGAGCATGGTCAGAGTAGGTTGTTTTGGTTTTGTTTTTAACTTCATTTAGAACTTCAAATATATGAATAAAATCAGCTGGCAGAAAAGTATCCCTTAAAGCTAGCCCTTATATAAGCAGAAGTTTGTACTGTCCTCTTTTTGAGAATATTCTTTACAGGAAATACATGGAAAAATAATGCAGTGCCCTTACAGAAAAAGGAAAACCCCACAGAGACTGTTGAACAACTTAAACCACAGTCTCTTTTCTAGGAATTTGTTATTACTTGGGCTTTAATATAACAGAAAGTAACTTCCATTGTCAAACTTCCCAAAGATCAATAATAATGAAGCTAAGGTTATGCTTTGTCCAACTACAGCTACAATGACAAAATTATGGTTTGAACCTGAGCATTTGCAGAATTCAGTTCCAAGACTGAGTGGAACCACTTTTGTTTTGAAAGAAAATAAGTATAGCTATCTTGTTGATAGTTGGTGTTGGTGGTAAATATAAACTCACTTGTACATTGTTATTTTGAGATTATCTAGAAGTGCTTCATTTTTCATTGTTTTATTCCACTGTGGGCATTTGCTGTAATGATTCAGTATTTGATTTTTATAACCCCCGGGATTTTTTTTTCTAACATAAGTATCCTATTGTTAAGCCATCATTGTCCTGCAAGCTGCTGTGCATTTGAATTAAGTCCAGATTAAGGCAGTTCCATTCAAAATCTTGACGCTCTGTTTTTATTTCCAAACTGCCAAAAGTCAGAAGTCTATGGCTACACTGATGAGGTTTCTCTGGAGGGTGGTATCATCTGCATTAAAAATAAATGTTACTAACTCAGTAAATGGAGGTTCTATATATAGATTTTTGCATTACAAGGAGAGCAAGCTTTTGAGAAATTAGATGTTGTTTTTGCCCTATTGAAGATAACTGAATTTCTTTTTTTTTTAAGCAAAAGTTGCTTACATTGTTAACTTTTTACTTTGAAATAAACACCTTCAAATGCCTTGAGATCATTCTCAGTTGATCAAGAGCATATTTAATGATAAGCTTGTCATTAAGCTTTTCAGTGTGTCTGTCAGTCTGCCAATCTAGCAGAAAACTAACTACATCCTAAACCGTATATAAAATGGTTGTGATTCAGCTTGTGAAACTCCCAGTTAGCAAGGACTGAGCTAAGCAGCTCAGATGCACACCCATCATACATACATTCTCCCCTGATGCTCGTGTTTTAATGGGAGCTTGTTTCCTCAATACTGCATTGTTTTCTGTTTGCTTCAAGTCTAAGATAGCATTTATAAGCTTTAGAACGAAACAAACAGAAGGGCAAGGATGTTGTTTCCCTCCACTGAAACGGCAACAGCAAAAAGACTCTCAGTTATTCTTAGGGCAGAAAAATGCTCTTGGCAGTGTAGCGCTCACTTGCCTTCAGAGGATTTATGAAACAGCATTAGCCCAAGGCAGCTCATGATCTTAAGCTAAACCCAAGTTTGTTCAATAGCGAATGATTTGGGGGAAGGTGTATTTTGATATGTAGGATTAAAGGGGTGGGGAAATGCTTCTGTCACTTCTGGCCTAAGATCTAAAGCAGACAGCAGCATGCTCGGCAGGACTGCTGTGACTGCACGGAGTTCTGCTACCGCCCGAAGACACTGCAGGTGCAGCAGTGTGCCCAGCACCTGTGTGCCCACACTCAGGGACTGGCAGCCTTCTGCTTGGCTTGTTTTTTTGTTTTTCAATTATACACACATCTCTTCTAACAGAAGGCTGCAAAAAAATGGTTACACTGCAAAACAAGTACACCTCCTCAGTGTACATATACATTATGTAAGTCTATTTTAATCCAGAAAGAGATGCTCTGCTCTTGGCATCTGCACAGAAACAAAATAAAACGGTTTGCTGCAGGTTTCTTAGCAATTCACTAACTTTGCTGAGACAAAAAGAGTAAGATGCTGTGAAACTTTGTGAGGGGAAAGGAAGCTGAACAGAACCACCAGCTCTATTTGAGGGAGAGATTTGAGGGACAGACATTCCACGGAGTGGAGGATTTCTGTTACTAGGACATGCTTGGCATCTCCTTTATCTAGAGTTTCTAAAGGGAATCCAGAGAAGGAGGTAGGCAGAAGTTGCTCGTGTCCCCACACCTTGCACAATACTCCCTCCTTGAATTCAAAAACTTCATACACCACTGGCGTTGAGTGGATTATTTGGCATAATAACTTGGAAATAGTTTAGTGGTAGTTTATTAGATTAATAGAGGGCAACATTATTAAAATCTTTCAGTTTTCCTTTGCAGTAAATGTGGCCTTGGCACAGAAAAGAAAATATAACACCGGTCTGTACTTCCACTGTAGCCTCAAAGCTTTCTTAGTCATGCTTGCAGATACTGAATAGCCTTTGCAGTAACTATTTTGAAAACTATTTTAATCACTTTGCCTCCTTTGATTAGAAGAATGAAGATAAGATCAGAAAAGTAAACGACCACCACGGAGAGACTGAGAAGCCCCTTTTCCAGGCACCATAACAGGCCCGCTCAACTCCACTACCTCCTGCCTCCCCTACCCCCAGTTTAGGTTCACCACCTTTTGTCCTGCCAAAAAGAAGCAGGCATTAATTCTCTCCACCTCCATCTTGGTCCAATGCAATTTTTCATCGGCCAGCAGCTGCATTGCAAACCACACACACTTAGTAGTTTGTCAATTTAATATTCCAAGATTGGCACTGAAACAGAAGCGAACAAGTCAAACTGAGAAAAGGAAATGGTGATTGAAAAAGTGTGCATGGGGAACCTGCAGAACTCCTTGCTTACGAGCATAGTGAAGTCCAGAGCTCCACACAAGAGGGAGGCTGTTAAACTGCATAATGAATACACAGTGGTATCAGACAGGATAACAGTATTCCAGAAGAAAAAAGTGTTCTCTTTTATAACATAAACCAAACTTTGTCAGGAATTATCAATAATCTTCCCCCCCAAATATCCGTTATGCTTTAACAAACCATTCTACAGCTTCTTGCACTTCAAGCGTGCAGTACTTGTTCTCGGTCAGCCACGGGCAGGATCCTGCACAAAGCCATCCACGGATGCAACTACCCATTCCTACCCCGTCCTCTTCCATGTCCAGGGAGATGCGCAGCGGAGGCAGGCGAGGTCCTCCACCCAAGTGCCTTTTGGCCACGGCGGGACCCAACGCGGGCAGGGCGGGTGCCGGGGCTGCTCCCCGTGTCGCTGCAAGTTCTGCATCGAGGCAGCTCTGAAGTCCACAGCAGGGCTAGCGACAGCGCGCGGCACGTCACTAAGTTCACAGACAGATTGTCATTTCTCCAAGAATACAAAATAGCTTGTAAAACCAATATGTAACACTGTATATATGCATGAATATAAAAATAAACGACGCCATCAATAGGTAAAACTTCACAACGACGATGGAAAAGAGTTTTCTTCTCAACGGTCCTCGGTGTTGAGGAGCTGGTTCTCGTTGTCGTAGCCGTCGGGCAGGTAGGCTTTCCTTAGCTGGTCCGACTTGGGTATGGAACTGCCGTTCTTGACGTAGCGGGACAGGAAGGCCCGCACGGACGGGTGGTCGGCCTTCTCCAGCGGGATATTCGCTTCCAGGCACATTTTCACAAAGTCCTGGATGACGCTGTTCTTTTCTGTCTGAGCAGTGCTGTTGCACTGAAGGGAGGCAGTCAGAGTCCGTTGCTTCTTCCTCACGTTCTGTTCTTCAAACTCCGCCTTGCGCTTCGTGTGCGTTTTGGACTTGAGGTGGTCGTTGATGGCAGACTTGCGGACGTGATTGAGCACCACGTTGCAGGAGGTACAGAACAGTTTCCCCCCATCTTCATGCAGCTCGCTGCCAAACTCGGTTACACGATCCTGAGGCGTCACGTACAGGGCAGTCTTGGAGCGGTTCCGGGAAGGGGGCGACTTCACTCCAAATCGTTCCATTGCTGCCTTCAATAAGTTGTCCTGAAGGCTGCGGGGGGGGGAGGGAAGTCCGTTAACTATGTTAAGGTTCCCAACTTACAGACTGCAGTAACAGACTTACAGTCTATTCATATCCAACAAAGTGCAGTCAATTACATGGAAGATGTATGTGCAAATATTGCTGAAAAGGTCTACATCTTGAAGTCCAGATAATGCTGGAGAGAGAAATTCCTCACAGGTGCCAGAGCTGTCCTCAGAGGTGTCTTTGTCACCATCAAACTCAATCTGTTCATCACAACAAGCAAACAGAAACACTTTTTTTTTTTTTTTTTGCTTTTCCTGAATAATTTTTACCCTTTACTCTTTATGGTAAACACTACTATCTTCTTGGTATTTTAGCTAAGTTAAACTGTCAAACATCTACAATGAGCTGGTATTTTTCTGTTTATTTCCTTAAAATCTGTGTAACTTATGTTAGCAAAAACTTAGCTGTCAAAATATCAGGCACAAAGGCCATTTCTGTCATCTCTAAAGGCGGAGACAAAAGCCCGAGCTTTGTCAGCACTCATTTGGGAACACCCCCTCCTTTTGTCCCAGCTCAAACCACAACTATTAGACTGAGTCTTAACCTAGAGTAAAAAGAAAATCTTTTGTCGTTGCAACATGAGCTTGAGCTTCATGGAACAGTCAGCCTAAGGCGAACAGAAACTTGCATGTCTTTCAACTCCAAGTAAGAACCTAAGCAGGCAGCTTCTCCGAGGAAGGTAACTGAAAATAAGCTTCTCACTCCCTTTACATCACTCTAAATTACACTGTGCTACCAAAGAAAGCAATAATCTAGTCAAGTGTACTAAAACTGAACAGCAGCTACTGGTCTTTATTTATTTATGACAGAGTAGCTGGTATAGATCTGACCCAGGATAATCTATGCCCTTTCTGAAGTAAAACTTAAGTCAAGAGACAGATCAGCTTTGAGATTTTTGAGGCACATGGCCATTCAAACTGATAAATTAAGTCCACTCCACTTCCTTGTCTAAAAAGAGACAAAAGGTTTTGTTGGTGGTGGTGGTCTTTTTTAATAGCAAGCTGCCAGGGCACTTAGTTATGAATATGAATGACTTCAGAGAACTTAGTGTTAACTCTGCATTCCACCTATAAGACTGAACCATAGAAGTGAGTACCGCTGGATATATTATTCTCTGTCTCTATTTATTTGATACCCGCAGTCTGCTGTTGCATCATTTTGGAAGATTATCTGAACTTACAAATCAGCTCATCTATAGATGAGTTCATCTCAGTTAATTTCTCCAACTTAAAGGACTAGGTGGAATTTCTGCTGCCCAGAACCCCTTTCACTTGCTATGAAGATGCACAAGGAAAGAATATAGAGTGAAAAAAACAGAGAATCCTGTCTTTAAAATTGCCCTTTGAAAAATACACTAAGATTTGAGAAGTCGTTTGGCAAAAAAGACAAAAAATCCTGATATTAGTTAGTATTTTGAACTATGTGCTAGTTTCCAGAAGTATCAGTCTTGAGTGACACTAGTGACTGAGATATATAATTCTTCAGTGGGGATGCAGCTTTTCTCACTCCTTTTCGTTGCTTTATGCAAATTACCTATGTGAGTTTCCTAAGTTCCTGTTTCCTTACATCAAGCTTTGAACAAGCCTTAACCTAACACAGACTTGTAGCTTGCAGTTTTGAAATACCGTAAGAAATCACCTCTATCAAAAATGGAAGCAGCAATTCTGCGAACTGCAAAGCCCAGGATTTTTGTTGTTGTTGGCATTTTATTTATTTGTGACCTTAAGTTTGGCACAGCTTCTTTGGTGTCTATTAAAGCCTGAACTACTAGCAGTGCCCAAGTGCAAGGGAAAGCGGGGGTGCCTGCGGATACTGCGCCCAGCAGAGCCATCCCATCCTCTGTCCCACTTGAGGACTAGCTGAGCTTGTCACAAGCAGCAGGAGCTCTGGGCAGCACAACCGAGCAAAGGCCAGGCTAAAAAAAAAAAAAAAAAAAAAAAAAAAAAAAAAGGGGATCCGGGAATAAGAACCGTTAAAGGCACACATGCTCTTTAGGGAAAATGCAAGCATATTTAAGGCTAGCAGGAGCACAAGTCTGCGTTTTCCACCGCCAGACAGGTTTAACTCATTACAGGCCCGCTCCCCAGCCGCGGCAGAGCCAGACGGTGCTTGTTTCCGGGGGGCAGCCCGCTCCGCTCCGCTCCGCTCCGCACGAGGAGCTCCGCTGCCGAGCGGCGCAGGCTCTCGCCCCGCTCCGCCCCCTCCAGCCC
>VZSG01001167.1:64571-79658 GCA_013398315.1 Nothoprocta pentlandii | reverse complement strand
GCTCGGCCGCCCCATGCCGTGTTTGTGTGCGGAGTTCCTCCTCCTCCTCCTCCTCCTCCTCCTCCTCCTGCTGCTCTTATGGCCCGTGGACTTCGCTGCCTGGTTAGCCCCCGCGCTTGCCTTCGCCCGTTCCGATGAAGACCCCTGCGCGGTCCTTGTCTTCGTCGGGTTTTAATGCCCAGTGGAAGGTCCGTTTGCGGCGTTTACCGCGGTAGGGGTTTAAGAGCGCTGCTTGGTGAGTCGGCTGCCTGCTTTTGGGTTTTGCTGATGCTTCTCTGTTCTCTTAAAATTTTGTCGTACGCTGGAACGTTGCCTCGTAGATGGAAAGAGACAAACCTGTGAAGCCAGTGAAAAGCAACGTTGGTGTGTTTGTTAGCACAAAATGTAGATTATAATCACAGGACATCATAGGTGTGCTTTATGAAGTCCCCAGCTTGGAAAGGTAGGCTTACCCACGTGGAGAGTGGGAGTTTTACCTTAATTTTTCTCTGGCAGCAAGTAGTGTGCACTGAACTCAGTGTCGTAATGAGGAAGTGCAGGCAGGGTGATAGCTTTCCACACAAAGCTAGGAATTGGTGTGTAATAAGAGATGGCAAGGCCAGAGAAGGGAAGTTTCTGTGAAATAGTTGTATCACAGTTACTGCAAGTAGAATACCTCAGTCGTGTGCCCTTGACTTCCTTGTGGTTTCTTTTGTGGAGAGAGATTGCCAAGCCCTCTCTCTTACTTTGGTCTGCTTCTAGTTTATGTACTCTGAACAGGGACAGCCAGTGCTCTAAGCATATAAAGAGCTATTTCTCTTCTCTTTCAAACAATACGTACGTTAAATTATCCTGAAGAAAGTAAATTAATATGCTTAATAACACTTTGTCCCCAGAAACTTATTTTTTTATGAAGGTAGGTAATTTTGGCCATTTGGACAGCAGTTTCAAATCATGTGCTCACTCAAACCATAGTCTTTTGGTGTTTTGTTTAAACATCTTCTTAAATAACGGGTTGTTTTAATGATTTAACCACATAGCTAGAAAACCTTAACCATTGTAGTGTACTGTTATAAAAGGCTAGTAGCTGTGTAACCTTTCAAAGCTTAACACCAAAATTAAGCAACATGTGCTCTGTGAGAGGTCAGCTGCCCTCAGATTTGTGGTGGTAGATTTATAAATGTGCCTGTGCTCCAGGAGGGCTGACAGGCTCTCAACCTATCCAGGAGAAGTGGAGAAGCATATTTATATTTCTTCTTTAGGTAGAGCGATAAATTTATACGCAGAATTCAGGTCATCTCTTTAACGCTTGTTACAAAACAACTTTTCTCTTTTAAATATTGTATCACTTTTTTTTTTTCTTTTTGTAGACTTTTGTTTTCATTGAAATTTTCACGTTGATTCTAATTTAGAGCACTTGGCGCTTTTCTGTGCAGATCTTCCGCAGGTTGTCTTTGGCTCATGTGTGGATCAGGCCTGTCCACCTCATGCCACCCCATGCCGATCAAACAGTTTTGCTGGACTTCACGGTTGTTTGGCACTTGCAGCTGTCCCAGTTTTGCCTTTCGTGTTTCAGTTCTCTTGTCAAAAGTTGGACAGCAGTTGTAGAGGGAGTTGCTCCAAGATCATGCTGGGAGGCTGAGCTACCTGGGAGAAGCATCTCTGTTTTTCAGAATAGCCAAATGTTACCATTTCTCCCTTTATTTAATTGATAGTAATGAAGCCTGATGTCAGCTGAATAGAGTATGTATTAGGATTGCTTACAGTTATGCAACTACCTCAAGTGTGTGCACAACCACATTTATCAAAGCTGCAGCAAAAATGAAGCAAAGTGCAGAGCCTTTTCAGGCTTTTCAGAGCTATTTACTATGGACAGAAGCTAAGACCTGCGGGCTGATCTTAAAAGCTAAGGCGCTGTCGTAGGCCTTGAAGTGTTGGTGTGCACGTGTCTCGTTGCTGAAATACATTAAGAGGTTAAAGCATCCCTGTGACTAGACAGTAGTCTGAAGCCGTTAGTGTTGCAGCTGAACTTCAGTATTTGTGAGCACTAACAATTTATTGATACAAGATTAAAACATAGTGTGCAACTGTATCTGCTTTTGGGACTCTCTATTTTGTAGATGTGAGTGGTCATGCAGTGTCATTACAATTTGAATCTTCCAAGGCAAAGTGGAAGAAAATGTTTTGTTAGACTGTTACTTGTAATTGGGAAAATATAGGGAGAAAAAAAAAATCAAGATGTGGGTGTGATTGAAGCCAGGCAGTTTGAAAATGAGAAAACAAATACCCAATCTATGCATCTCATCAACAGGCAGTACAGTATTACTTTTTAAGAAATTATTGTGGTTATTTCAGCTATTTCTGTTACTTTCTAGAATTTTTGGCTTTATGTTCCCTCCTTTTGTAGAGGTCAATGGTTATTGAAACCACTTTGAAAAGCTATTTTCAGCTTTGGCAAGCAAAAGAATGTGTGTGTGACTGTTTTGAGGGTTTAAAGAAATTGAAAATGTAGAAAATAACAGACACTGCGTTTGGGAAAGCTCCACGAGAGCTAGCTTGTTGTGTTGCATGCAGATTTTGAAATCTTTTGCAGAGTTTGTTTTCAGTAACCCCTCCCCTGCCTCAATGGCTACAGCCTTTGGGAGATTGTGAGTGAAGGAAAAATAGTGGAGGCTAGAGGAAGTAGTGTGGATGTTTGCCTGTTTTGCTCAAAGGGTGGAGAGAGTACTTTTAAAATCAGAAAAATAACTTCAGAGTTAATTAACTTGAAAACAAATGTAGCTGGAAATGGATATAACTTAGGTTACTGCACTGTGCAAGTGTATGTAGTTTTATCAGTCAGCTTCTGTTCAGACTCTTTTCTCAAACTCGTAATATTTCCATAGTATTTAATGTTTTTTATGCATAGTATCTGACTAAAGAGATAAGCGCCTTTGACTTCTTTGTAAGACTTGATGTTGACCAAGATAAGAGGTGCTTCAAAGGTGTTAATTCATATAAGACTACACCAGAGTTGCACAGAGCATTTCTGTTGCTGGCCACATGGCTGCATAACTGTACTAGATGTTATTTTTATGTTGTTCACTGCTGATGAAAATAAACAAGGTGATTCCGATCTAAAGTAGCAAAGTTGTGAGGGCTAAACATTAGTTGATCTCCTCTTACTGTGGCATCAGTTTACAGCCTAATCATGCTGATAGGAGCTGCCTGTAAAATCTGATTTCCTATTTGCCCAAACTAATTTCTGATATCTTGAGTGAAGGCTTAAAAAAACAAAAAGGAATCTGATAAAGCTAAGAATATAAATTTAGTAACCCGTTAGGAAAGGTAGTGTTTTCTGGATATAGAGGAGTGAACAGAAAGCTGTCCGTGTGTATAGCATAATTATTGTCTGTCTGTAGTTGCTTAAATGTCTGCCTTGGTTTGTGAGGACAAAATGTGAAAAATACGCATCCTTAGATGTTTATACTCTTAATCCGGGGATTATTTTTTCATACTCTTGGTGCTTAATTTTGAAGATAAGGGTGAGAATTCGAATTAAACATTTTCAAGTCATGCTTACTTTAGCAGCTTGTATAAAAAGAGAAGGAAAAAAAAAAAGAGAAAACAAACAACACTTCACCTTGTATCTGTTCTGAGACCTGTTTGGTCTCTATGCATCATTTTGAAGTTTAGCTGCAAAAAGCTTGGTCTCATGAGTGCCAGTAGCAAACTGTCATCTCTCAAATTCCTTGAAGCTTATGTCTCCCTTGGAAGATAGAATTAGTAATTTTGAACCAACAGTGTTCTTTGCAGTAGTTTGTAATGCTGTAAGGTGTTTTTGTAACTGCTTGCATGAATATACTCTTATGCAATTTTAATAATACCTCAGAATTGGAGAAGCACTGTTGAGATCACGATTGGTTTTATGTGAAAAAATTTTAGTTATGTTTTTGAAAATACCTAATGTTGATAGTTATGTGAAACTTTTAAAGCAAATCTCAAGATATGATAACTATACTTATCTTAAATTTCTCTTAAAATATCTGTGCATCAATAGCCCTTTGAAGCAAATTAAAAATTAACCTTTCATTATAGTCTGTATTTACTGAGTCTTTCTGTGGGTAGTGGAAAAAAAGCTTATTCAGTTTGATATCACTTAGCACTTTATCTCAGATTTAGTACTGTACTGCTAAAGATTAAGCTTGTTTTTCAGCAATATTTTGAAAAGGAAGATCCTAGAGATTACTAGGGGTAGGCACCAAATCTTGTTTACTCCTAAGCTTAATGCAAAATTGTTCATTGAGTTCTGTTAATGATTATATGCCTGCAAAAAATAGTGTAATGGGTGGTGGAGCTCTTTCCCACTTCATGGGAAACTCTCTAAGCCACTGTGATACAAAACCAGCTTGTGGTATGTGTTTATAGCATGTTGTCTATTTTCTGTATGTTTTTCTGGGTAAGGATGGGCGATTCACAATAGCAGCAGTTTATTAGCAAGCTCTTTATTTGCAGCCTAATAGACTGAAGGAATTTGTGCTCTGTTTTTTTCTATAAACATCATAAAGTCAGTATTCTTATTCACATATTAAACTCATGTACGTCTATTCTCAACTTTTGTGCTTACTTTAACTTTATGCAGAGAAATCATCTCCATGCCATAAACACTAAGTCTCTTCATTTCCCATTTGTGGGAAAAAAGATTTGGGGGATTTTAGTCATATGCCTCATGGTTCCTCCCATCTTTCCCTCTTCCTCTCACCTCTTCAGACCCTACCAGCTTTCCACCATAAAGATTTGTGGGATGCTGATGGAATACCTTTTTTTTGGGGGGTCAGGAAGGTAATACTGATTGCTAGCAAACAAGGAGGAGCCCTCTCTGCTGATATGGCAGATGGATTAGCCTTGCACAAATCAGAGGTGGGAGTAATAATGATAGAGAAACAAGTGATGCTCAGTTTTTTTTTTTTTTCCTTTCCATTGAGAGAGGATTTTTTTTTAAACTTTTTTTTATGGTAGCAAAAGCTTGGGAAGAAAATGCTTTTGTAGCAAAAGTTTCTTTGAAGAGCTCCGAGTGCCCTGTTTTTCATCCAGAGCCAGTGCTGTGTATTTGCAAAGCTCAGAGGAGAGTCGGAATAGTGCTACACACTTAGCAGCATTTGATACGGAAAGTTGCGGCGGTTTTCTAAGCGGTAGGTGTCCTTCACCTGGTATCTCAGCATCAGACCCAGCAAATTTTGTCACTGACTTGCCCCTTTAGAGATATTACTGCTGAGCAGTCACCTTGCCTTGTACCTACTCTTCTACACTAGCCCTGCCGCATGGGGAGGGAAATACTGCATGTGCAAATACTGGTTATTCTGTAAAGGAACAGAGCTGAATACTTTAGGCTGATTTTTTTGTTTGTTTGTGTGTTTTGTTTTATTACCCAGCTTTGTTCTATATTCCCTCTCTCCTAGGATATCGTATGTCTTCCACAGTGTAGGGTTATTTTTCCTTCCTCCTCTTTGGAACTTTTTATTATGAGCATTCTCTCAAACTTCTTGCTTTTATTGCTACTTCAGCATTTATAGTGCCCTTTCTTAATATTTAACTTTTTTATAAAAAGGTTTTCTGTGAGTTTTGCATGGAAAAAAATGTGCCAAGACTCTTCACACTTTTAATGTTACAGATTTTTGTACCTCTGAAGCAGGGTCTCTGTTGGATGATGCCTCTCTACTATTGCCTGTATTTGACTGCATTGTAAAAGCTGGTTATTACTCAGACCCTTTCAATCTAGAAAGGGCAGGCTTGCTGAATAAGCATCCTGTATAATTCAGGATGAACAGATATTGTTAGGTAACAGAAAAAATCAAATGAATTGAAGACCTTTCTCTCAGCAATTATTCAGGTGAGGGAAATAAGTATTATTGCTTGTTTACTTGAATCCAAATTTTCCCTTACTGATACCTGCTGTGCTCTGGGCATGTGTATTCATTTGTGAATATAACACAGCCCACTGTCTCATCCATAAAATGTAAATAGGTATAAAAATGGGCTCTTTGGGTGGCTAAATGGAATATATATGTCAGACTATCTTATGTATTGCTTATACGTCAAGCAAGCAGAGGAAAGAAGTCTGACTTCAGATACAGGAGATGGGGGAGAGGGAAAGCCTTTACTTGTAAGGGTAGAGCTTTGGCAGAAACTTGCTTTACAGGATGTGTCATGCTGTTCATGCTGTTGCTGGGAGATTTTTTTTTTTCCTCCTTTTGCCAGAAGTGTGATGATGTTTGGTTACTCCTTATGTAATATTTGCATGTGAACTGCAAAAATAGGAGAGCTATTGCCTACATCCATTTTTCAGTTATTAAAGTGACTTTAGATGATGTATCTATTAAATAATGGATTTATGTTGCCTCAGGAGCCCAGGGCCTTTTCTGCCATTTATTTGGATAACTAAATATCTTTTTTATAAAGAAGTAGTTAGCTTGACTGCATGTGGAAATGGAACAAAACACTGCACATACATAAAGCAGGATAAAAAGGCAGTAAAAAGGCTTGATAAATATATTTTTTTCCCCAGACATTTCCATTTTTCATGCTCTTCTAGAGCTGAATTTCTAGAATATCCAAACTGCTTTGATACCTCTGCTGGACAGAAAGCCATGTTAGGTCTTGCTTTTAATTATGATTATTTCTAATTTCCAGGCAACTAATTTCTTTAGTGCTTACTGCATCCTTTTTTTCCCTTCCCTTGACACTTTAATCATATTTTCAATAGGTTTTATTCTGTATACCATAATATTGCTTTGGTTTGTGCTTGGTTAATAACTATATAAGCAGCAGCATTCTCAAAGGGTTGTAGTTTCAAAGGGTTGTATGTTTTTATCGTATGATGACTTGCTTTACAGTTAAATCTTACAAAAATTACGAGAGTACCTTCATTTAAAATCCTAAACAAAACTTTAAATCGGGGTGCTGTGTGGATTTGTTTTTTCTTTTGTGTTTTGTTTTAAAGAAAAAAAAAAGTTGCAGCAACCTCAAGCCTACCATTGGGTAACGCTTTGTCGTGTCTTGCGTATTTGAGAGTAGTCTGCAGTTATTTGCCACAGTATAATTTCAGTGACTGGTACACCTGAGAGGCAAGGGAAGTTTTTTTTGTTTTGTTTTGTCTAGGTCTTTAATTACTACTTTGTTGTTTTGAGGCTTAGGTGCTTTAATGTAGCATTGTAGAACCACAGTGAGAGACTTTTTGTTAATAGGAGACTGGTTGCTTTTTACTCTCAGTGGGACAAGTTTGAAACATGTCTGCATATTCCTCTGAGTTAATCAAATGTGTTAAAGAAGGGGTCGCAGGGTACTGAGATAGAAAGAAGGTGGAGTTGAATTGATTGATTTGGGGAAGAAAAGGAAAGGGATGTTTCAGTAATTTATATCTTCACTGAGTGAGATAGGGATGACAAAAGGACACAGTCAGTGTGTGAATGGTGGTAAATTAACAGGTAAAGAGGAGGTAATGGAGAAATGGTGGAAATGGGGAATAAGCTTGAAGTTCTTAAAAGAATATCCCAAACTGTCCAATTGAGTTAATTTTTGAAGGGAATTCTTGACGAATAAAATTGTGAAAATGTTTCCACCTACTTTTTTTTTTTTTTTTTTTTTGTGGATCTCATGGGGAGCTTTTGGCTTTGTTTTGATGGTGTTTCGTGCTTCTTCAGTTGTACGTTTAATTTCATCATTTTGAAGTTATTGTGCTTGTAAAAATGTGCTAATACACATGCCCTATGCATTTAACAGCAGCAACAGAAAAAGCATTTAGGACTTAAAGGAATCTTATTTTATACAGTACCCTGAGAAGGCAGCGGTACCTGTGAAGGGGAATGTACATATGTCCCATAGTTGTCTTTGTTTTCCTTTAAAAATGGTAAAGAAAAAAATAAGTCTTTTTTATTTCTTTTTAAATTGTAAACCTTGACTTACATTCTGAATTTTCTGTTTTTTAATATTGCATATTCTCTGTAGTTAATTCTGTTTTGTAATATTGCATACTACTCATAGCTAATAAATATCAAAAGCAGGGCAAGCTGAATACCGCTTTTAAATAAAAAAAATAGTGCTTGCATTATTGAAATAGCTGCTGAGTGAGAGTGTTTAAAAGCACACATTGAAGTGTGCATGCAATTGTAAAACAGATTTATCTCTTTCTTTTCAGAAAGAATATGCATGCTATGTGGTTTTGAATTTCTCATACTTAGTTTAGCATAGTGTGTTTTTTGGGGTGTGTGTGTGTGTGTGTTTTGTAGACTCTTGTTTCAAGTCTGGTAGAGATTGACCCATTTTAGGTAAATTTGGGGACCTTATGAATGTCTGGTTTCAGATATTGAAACTCCCAAGCAAGGTTTTGGGATTGCTCTCCAAGTGTTCCTGTGTGGGGTGAGGGGCAAGAGGAGGTGAATCTTGGGCAGTCCGTTTGCAGCTCGAGCCCCTGGGCTGTGCAAGTGCTGGTGCTGTGATGTCCTTCGTGTGCTGCCCTTGGTGCTTCCCTGAAAAGGGGGTGAGACCGTTTCAGCCTGCTGGTGCAGCCGGTGACCATTGGATTTTGGGAGGGGAGACTGTCCTCTGCCCTGTATTTCCTGACTTAGCTTGCCTTGGGTTCAGAGGAGTGCTGCTGCTGCTGCAGCAAGAGCAAACAGCAAGACTGTGCTGCTTCTGCTAAGATTTGAGCAGAAGCCTTCTACTTTTCAGAGACTGGCTTAGTTTGAAAAACTAAGTTAAAACTTAGTTTTTCAGAGACTGGCTAACTTGGTCCTTAGTATGAATCTTCCCTTCATTATATTGCTTTTGGGGGCTTATTTTGGGGGCAGAAGCAATACAGTACACAAGCATGGGGAGCAGAATCTTGTGAGACGGTCATAAATGCTTACAAAAGGAGGTGGGCAAATACAGAAAATTTCTCCTCTCAGCAACTTCAATTGATTTACTGTAAGTAACTTTCAATAAATGTGTTTTTAAACTTGTGCAGTCTGTCTTTCAGCTCATGTAAAGTTTCAAAATCTGCAGCTTCTCGATAGTAGGGAGCTCCACAGGTTAATTCTGTAATTTATTTTAGTCCTGCTTGCCACGTGCCTAGATGCTCCCCCACTCTGTCCCTCCCCAAGCTTGTGCCTTCTGTATAAGCTGAAGTGACCTAGTTAGATTCACTGATCCTTATGCAAAGTCTATTCCATTCCTTAGTATTCGCTGCCTTTAAAGCTTTTCCAGCCTTTCTGTGGGTAGGCACCAGAACAGCGAGCAGTTTTAAAGACGCAGGGCTGTGCTTTAGCTCTCTTAACTTTTGACTTGCTTACATTGCTGCTGCTAAGCACTGAGCAGCAGCTGTCTCAGGAGAGCAGCCACTGTAACCACACAGTCTTGTTGTCAGTTGGTAATTGACAATTTTAAGCCTTCCATATTAAATGTTTTGATTATTTATTCCCCAAGTATTGCAGTACACTTACTTGCACTGAACTTCATCACTCAATGTAGTAACCCCCTTTTGCATTTCTTTACAGTTAGGGCTTTATATTACTAAGAGAAAGGTAGTATCAGAGCATGACCTCGTTCTCATTTATAAACATACCTGTACTATGGCGCGCAGCACAAAGTGTTGTAGAATGTCTTTGTAGGAACTGAGGTTCCTACTGAGCAGCAACTGAAGTAGCAACTGAAAATTGCTACCTTCATTTTTAACTATTTAAGGGCTAAAACCACTAAAAGGACTTTGCTTAGTTTCTCTTACGGTGTTAGTGATTTCCTGTGCAAGTGACTTTGCTGAAAGCATTGCAGAGACCTTGCAGTAGATGTGTGAGGCAGTGCTTCCTCTTCCTTTTAAGTGGAAGAGCATTTATATTCAAGGCTGCTAATTCTCTTCTTAGTTACATTAGGTGTTTGCTATATTCAAACTAATAGACGTTCAAACAGGAACTATTAGAGTAAATCTGGTAAAAAGGCAAAATATCATTTCAAAATACAATTTGGTGACATTGCTGATAATAAGGAGCAAAACTTACTGATCTCATTCTCTGTAATTGTTTTTACTTTGACATGGATAACTGCTGTTCCTTTTCAGAAATGAGACATTGGCCCATGCGTGTTGCAGCGAGCCTTAAAGCTGGGCTCTCAGCTTTGGAACCAGCAGCGCAGGCCCCTTAGCCTGTGATGGGGGGTTGGACAAATCTAAGAGAGATTCACAGAACTTAAGTCGAAAAAGCCCTAGAGAAGAGATTTAGCTAGGGAGATTTTGTTTATTGACTTTACGTTTTTTGTTTGGTTTTTTTTCTCTCTTTCTTGGCATCTGTTACCTGTTTCAGTACTCGGGTGTGTTCTTTGCAACGTGGCTGATGGTGCTTCACTGCCTGCCGAGTTCTCACTTCTTGGGGTTAGTTAGGTTTCCTCAGCACAAGAGTGTCTGAAGCGTTAGAGGGTATCTAGGCCATCCTGCTTCTTTGGAAGCTGTGCTGTTACACTGAAAACACATCAGAACTGTGAGTGAGCTGAAGGGGCCTGACTGCAGAGCAGTGTGTGAGGCACGTGCCAGAAAGTGGAAGACAAGACCTCCATCTCTGCTCCAAGTGCTGCCTGTGAGTCAGGTATCAGCTGCTGACTGAAGCGTGAGGGCAGACCCCAAGCCCTCCCCAGCTCCTTGCTGGAGGAGTGTTGGATGCAAACTGTCTGAGTGGGAACCTCCACCAACAGCTGCCTCATAGCTGTGGCACTTGTGCTTCATTCTCAACTAAGCGCTGCTTTTCTTTTTTCTGTGTGTGTGTGTGTGTGTGTGTGTGTGTGTGTGTGTGGTGTGTAGCGCTCCTAACTAGAGTGGGCCTTTCAGGGGACTTAAGTATGGGGACACTTGTTTTAAGAATATAAGATAGTCGTCTCCTTGAACATCTCCCAGTGTGGGCATAGGCAGTGTCAGAACTGTAGAGATTCATAGATTTATTAGCAAGAATAGGACTGGCTAGATGACCGGGCAAGGATTTAATAATTTCTCTGTTTAAATGTATTTCACCTTTGCATTTCTTTATGGAGCTGCTTCACTATTCTAACTGTGGATCAGGAGATGATTAGCCCCAGAATGTACTTGTTTGATCTGGTAACAAGCAGTGACTGTATGTATGGGTCCTCCTTTGCTGATACGAAGATGGGAAGAATAAAAGCTAGTCATTTTCTTCTTTGAAAGTTTTAACTGTGTATCATCACTGACTAGAGAGAGTTATTTTGTGCTGTAATACAAGTTTCTTTTCTTTTGTTGTTAGGTTGTTGAAGATTACGCTGGAAGATGTCAGGTTCCCCTGCCTCAGCTTCAGGTGCTTCAGACAGCGCTCTGTTGTTTTACGTCTGCCTGTGTATCGTTCCCAGCTGAATGTGAGCACGTACAATACGTTCTGAGTAGCCTAGCTCTGTAAGTATTTCTAACTACTATGATTCACTTGCAGTATGGACTGTCAGTGTTATATTTCTACTGTGGCAATAGGATCTCTCAAGAGAACATCATCAGGGTGTTTTTACCAAGTTCATCATCAGGAACCAACTTAGACAGTGATAGAAACTCCTGAGGATAAAAAAGCTATAAATTGAATTGTCTTATGTCCTTGCTAAATATTCAAGTTGGATATCATTAGACTGTGTTACAAAGGGACTTTTTTGGCAAAATGAAGTATCTGAAGTTGTTAGTCAAGTCACCCCCTTAAAATTTTTTTCATTGGAAAAACATCGTTTGGAATATCTGCGGACCGACTTGACCCATAAGTCAAATTATCTCATGTTTTTAACCTTTCTTATCTCTAGCGATGTAATAACTTATGATAATGTAAATAAGATTATTATAGTATTGAACAAATTAATTTAAAAATGATTTTTTTTATGTTGAGTACTCTATATGCTTATGAGAATGACAATGATAGTTAATTGACTGGTAATCATGTTTAATATTACAAAGAGCTGTAGAGTGCTAGACCATACATCTTGACATAACTTTTTTTTCCTTGACACAATGGCTGTTGTTTCCTTCCTAAGTGTAATGATCACTAGATAACTAAAAATCTGTTTTTTTACTTTCTCTAAAAATCTGAAATAAAAATATGAATCTTTTGGTGAGGTATAGAGCCTTAGCCTAGATAGAATGTATTTTATCTTCTCATCAGCAGATGGAGACAAAAACCTGGAAGCTAGCTGTATTCGTACTTCTGCTCAAGTAAATTGGATTTATTTGTCCAGCAGATTAAATAGCTTTTTTGTTGAGCATTGCTCTTGAATATAGTTTGGCATTTCAATTCAGTATCTTGTTCTTAAACTCAGTAAGTCAGAGATGAGTCTAATCATCACAGGTGAGTGCTCCTGGCCTTTCCGTCTTTGTTACTTGGTCAGAACTGGGTTGCTCCTGAGATGCTGCTGCCTTTTACAGCCCTGGAGCTATCGATGCTGGTTGCACAGAATTCCAGGGTTTATCTTGACAGTACATATAGTATGGTTGGTGAAATTACAGCAAAGAGATTTACTCTGTGTGTGGGTGAGTGGGAGGGGTGTGGGTGTGGGGAGGAAGAGTTCCTAAACACAAAAATAATTAGAGAATCAGATCCCAAATTTGTTTAAAAATGGAATGCTCAAATATCCTGGAGTGACTAGCATTTACATCAGACAGTCTCTTCAGTTACTATTTTTTAGCAACCAAAAAAAAAAAAGTCCCCCAAACTTTTAAATGTCAGATCATTAAAAAAAAAATTAGCTATTTATATTTAGGGTGGATCCTGTCCCTATGAGTTAACTGATCACTGAACTCTCTCAACTTAGTCTTTAATTTTTGTACTTGGGTTTTGGAACTGCGTTTATGTACTGAGAGTGTTCTTCCATCCTAGGGTTAAGGAATATTGACTGTGTGGTGTTTTTGTGTTTTTGTGCTTTTGTTTTTTTCTTTTCCCTTCTGTATCTGCTATGTTAGTTGAGTTCTGTATGTGATATAAAATGACCCTGGAACTTAGCATTATCTGGGAAACTGTATTTAAATCTGGCCTCTGAAAAGTATGGTGTATATTAAGCCCGAGCACTTGGAGCACGAGAATCTGCCTGACCCCATATTGCTGCAGGCAAGTGAAGATTTCCTTGGTAACTAGCAAACAAACTTTTCATGGCAGAAGTTGCATGTTGACTGTTGCATTTTCTGCACTTGGTAACTGTGCTGCTCATCTCAAATGGAGCAGCATTTGTGCGTACATTAACCTCAGTATCTTGTCTTTTTTTAATGGTGCCTTTGTGCCCATGTTCTTGGGCAATCTGACATCTGTAATATCATCTGAAGAGATGATTTGACAAATCAGAGCACCGTCACTGCAAGCAGGGTACATGTAACTGTAGGTGTGTAGTGCAGCGGGCTGCTCTGAGGCACAAGGCCCTGCTGGAACTGGCCACTGTATTTCTGACTGAAGAGAGGCTGGGGATTGGGCAACTTGAGTGTTTTCGTAGCTTACTTTATTGGTTTGATAAGAGTATGAAGCAGGTGCACTGAAGTTGGGGAGGGGGGGGGAAGTGATTTTGTTCACTGCAGATTTCTGTCAAATTCTTATTCTCTTTAAATCAGTCAAAAAAATGTGTGTATCATTTGTTAGAACTAGTTTCATCTTAACTTACTGCTACTGAAGTTCCAGTTTAGTAGCTTTCCTAATCATGATATGACTCAATGTAGACCTTTACAGAGTCAGATGTGCTACATAATTCTGTTTATCATCATGAATAAGATGTATTTTGAGAAAAATAAGAATTTATTATATATTTATATATTATATATAATATTTATTATTTATTATATATTATATTTATATATAAAATGATAAGAATTTTCTTTTTTTAATTCCCTATTTGAGATTCAGGCACCTCATATGAAGAAAAATCTTGTCATTGAACACAAGACTACAAAAGCTAATTCATATCTTAAATTTACTAGATTTGTTTTCTAGATAATTAACCGCTATCGAACAAAGAACTTAATGGAGTATAATTTAGATGAAACCTAGTTTTATTTAGGAGCATTTACCACTGTTTTCATAATTATTTCCCATACAAAGCTTCCTTTTACTGAAATAAAAAAGACTCTTTTCTGCAGTATTTCTGAAAAGATTTGAAGACCTAATGTTGACCTCAAATCTGGAAAGCTTGTTTTTACCATACTGTCTGAATTATTGTAAGATGGTGGAAAACATGGAAGCCAGGAAGCTATAGTTGGGTGGATTGGATGAATAGTTCAGTCAGCTTGAATTGAGTCTGATGCTGAATAGTTTAAATTCCGTCTGCTCCCTTCTGCCTCAAGAGAAGTGAAACTTAAAAGTTCATGTTGCTGCACATGACTCGGTGGTGGAGGAGTTCTACCAGTTCGTTTGAGTGCCTTGCAGGTGCAGAGGGTAGCTTGTTTGTGCATTTCCACCAAATCTGTCTTTTTGCAAATAATCTCCCAAGGCTGTTCTTGGGGAATGTGAAATTAGCACCTTTAAAATTCTCCCTTTTCCCTAGAGCAACTTCGATGGGCACTATATCGGGAGAGGCTGAAATGGAATAATATGTGTCAGTAAAAGTTGCTCATCGAACTCAAAACATGAATTGTTGGAAATTTGCATTTAAGTCAAGTTACTGTTTTTTTTTGAATGTTATTATATGTGGTGTACCTTCTAGTAGTTCTGCAGCTCTCCTCATCTATAAATTTACAGCCTATGTGGCATTCTTAAGCTTTTTATGGAGAACTCCTTTTTGGAACTTGGGAGAGTGAACAACAGTATTGAGGCAGGAACTGTGCATCTGGATGTCCTGAGGTTATGAAGAAGGTGTGGGTGGATTAAACTCAGGCATAAGTATTATATGTTGTTGATTTTGACCTCATGGGTAGCTTAGCTATAGCTCTCAGTGTATTCATAGAGTCATAGAATGCCCAAGGTTGGAAGGGACCTCAGAGGTCATTGAGTCCAACCCTCCTGCTCACGCAGGGTCACCCAGAGCACGTGGCACAGGGCTGCATCCAAGCGGGTTTTAAAGGTCTCCAAAGAAGGAGACTCCACAACCTCTCTGGGCAGCCTGTTCCAGTGCTTTGTCACCCTCACAGTGAAGAAATGCTTCCTTAAGTTCCTG
>VZSG01001167.1:39386-64306 GCA_013398315.1 Nothoprocta pentlandii | reverse complement strand
AGGGCTGTGTAGAGGGGGATGATCACCTCCCTCGACCTGCTGGAGACGCTCTTCTGCTTGTGATTTCATGCTTGATGAAGAGTTTGCTCGAGCGGTGGGGGGGAAAAGTCACTACCAAAATCGAGTTCAAGGGATGATCCTAAAGCTTATGAAAGGAACAGGGTTTCAGAGAGCTTAGGTATTAGCCAAACATTTTAGTCACTTGTGTTGGGATGGGCAAGAGTCTAGAGCTTGTAAAAAGTTCAGCTTAATTCTTAGTGTCATCATGAGCAATGGAATTAATTGTTTTTATTTTTGAAATACCTTTTTTTACTTTGATCCATTTCTTGCTATTTCTGATTTTTTTTTTGTTTGTTTCAGGAGTTTTTTTGAATTGCTGCTGTTCTTTGGAAAGGATGAGTTTTATGAAGATCCTTTGAAAGATATTTTGGGTTCGATTCAGGTAGTGTTGCTTGCTTTCATATGTTTTTGACTTTGTTAATATTATTTGAGCACATTAATATTTTTGGTGAATATTAAAGTATATAACCTGCATGAAAGAATGCCATTATAGTGAAAATCACGTTTTGTACAAAAGTACTTAGGGTAGTTGAAGATGTTTATTCTTGCATTCACTGTCTTTCATAGTTAAATATGTCTAGACTAAGTAGAAAGCGTTTTACTTGCTTTATAATGCCAGTTTTTATATTAAAGATGTATTTTCCATATAGAAATGGGAAGCTGTTTTTATCTAATCAGAGATTAGTGTCATCCCAGTGCCTTGTACAAGTCCATAGCATGAAACCTGAAGTTTTCTTCAGCTGTTTGAAACTGTAAACTAAATTTCAGTGAACTGTTGAGATGAGCATAAGCTACCATTTAAATCTTCTGTACTCTTGCCTAGACACGGGCAGGGTTTTGTGTGGGTAAGTTCAGCTGTTTCAGAGCACTGATCCTGGCTTTAGAAAATTAACATTTTTCTGTCAGAAACTTTTCAATGTAGAACAATTTTCTGAATTGATTTCCCTGTGTGGAAACACAAATACTTCTGCCAGCATGAGAAAGGAAGCTTTGTAGTTTGTAAAGAGAATGAAAAGTGGGGTTACTTCTTCTATTAATGCTGATAATGAAACAGCAGTTTGAAAAATAGCCATCTCTTTGTTTATGTTGATATTTGCGTGCCACATATGTTTCCAGTTTATATGTCAGCACCACTGATGTAAATTATCAAAAGAACAGCAATTATATGCTTAAAATTAGAATTAGCTGAAAAATGAGGTCAAGAAGTGACTTCAGTAGCCCTAGGAGTAGTATGGTAGCTTGCGTAAACGTTACTGGCTGTCTTGGCAGTCTCAAGGGCTTTTCAGACATTGTGGGATCCAGACAGAGCACTTAAGGATGTACACTACTTGCTTCCCTGCTTTAGTACTGTAACTCAACTGCCTTGCCTTTTAAACAGTGAGTGCGTTAAAATATGTCTGTACGTGATTTTCCTAATGAGGAAGTTCTGAATCTGTTCTAAGTGGTAGTGGAAAGCATTGTTTTAGTTACTTAACCAGCCTTTATTATCAAGTGTACTCATCTGAATATAATGGAAGATAATGAGAAGAAATTGAAGGTAAAAGAATTTACGGGAAAAAGGTATCTGAAGCTGTAAGTGATAAGAAGCTATCTTTCAGTTGTGTTTTTTACACAGTCATTTTGGCCCTTTAGGAAAGAACGGTTGAAAATAGCCCCCCCCAAAAAAATAATAAAAAAGAAAGAGAAAAGAAAATATTTCAACAACATTTCAAAAAAAACTTAGCTGGCTTTTATTGTGCTGTATAGCATTCTATTGTTGATTAACATGAATGTTGATTCTTTTGCCATCAGAAAACAATGAAAAATCTTGTCATATCTATAAAACTGCATCCGGATTATTTTAAGCAAGCCCTGAAAGATATGTATGGTTTACTTTATGTACAGCTTGGGATAAAAGTGATTGCCTGAGGCCTGGTGACTCGCATGCCCTCCCTTCACACCCAGGAGAATTTAGACTCCATCACTGGATCCCAATTCCAAATGTCAGCAGGCATAAATCAGTGCAGACTGGCAGCATGTGAAGTTTTTTGTCACAGAGAGAGTATGCCAATAATTAAGGAGTTTGCTTTGCATCGTATAGATGGCATATTGCCAATTGAGGACGCTTGCATTCTGACTTCCACATTTGCCTGTTACTGTTTTTACGGAATGTTAGTTGTTGTTTTTAGGACTTTTTATAGACCTTATAAGAATTCTTAGGTTGAATTGTTAGAACAGATATATGCGGGTTTTCCCGTTTAAAGTCTTTTGTTTGAGCTAACATTATTGCTAGATATCTCTGTTTTCTAACTTATTTTTACTACACTTATTTTTGTTCACAGGAATGTCAGAATCTTCTAAATAAATACAGAAATATGAACCTGGAATTAGTAACTCGAATTATCCGAGATGGTGGACCATGGGAAGATCCTGTATTACAAGCAATTCTTAAAGCAAAGCCTGTATCACAGGAATTAGGTATTTCATTTACCTCATTGACTTTGAGTACTGAAAAAAGCCTTTTAATTGTTATGCGTATATTGGTGTCAGGTATTGCCATGTGACATTGCTTGTTAATATTTTTCCTTATAGCTACTAGTCCCTTTTTATTAAAAAGGAAACTATTTTTTTCTCCTAGCAGCTGAAATATACTTTTATAAAATAGCAATAAATTTGGTATGATACAGGAGGCTATTGAGTTATTACTTGCAAAATAAGTTGCCTTGTCAAGGTATTTACTACCTGAAAGAGGACACAGAAAGACTTGACTGTGGTTAGTCTGCTGTAGGATCATGGTGAGTGGAGATTGTGATAGGTAGGTTGTCTCATGATCCTTGGACTCATTTATTTCTTGTTTTTTAAACTAAGTAACTACATTTGGGGCTTTTATTTTCCTATTCTTTTTAGAATGAGGCCTGTGACTGCACCTGACGTTATTACTATAATATGTAATTCCTACATTTTGGACTAGGAGAAAGGGCTCCCTTAAATTTCTGTTAGAGCGTCAGAGTAAAACATCGTTTTTAACAGTGCATGATAAAAAAGCTAACTGGATTTTTCATGGAAGTTTTTAAGTATAAAAATGGCATATATCCAAACTGTAGTAAATAAGTCATTGCTGGTGATTCATATTATAGAGAGGTTAGTAATATTCTCAGAGGACTTCTTTAAATTTATCTCCACTTGATGGTCACGGAAGCTACTTTTCCGTTCTCCAGTCAGAATTGTATAATACATAATTTAAATGTATTACTGTGCTTTTATGGCAATGTGCTCGTGCTACAATGGAAGACACCTATCAGATCAGGAAAGCTCAATGAGCTACCTGCTTAACAACAGAATGTGGTTTAATAAAGTGAGTAAGTGGGGAATCCTTGTCTCTTGTTTTGACTCTCGTGGGGCAAGCACTCAGGCAACATGGTTTGCCTGTGTACTGTACAGATTTTACAAACTTGAGTCAATTATGTATAGAATCATGAATGAAAATAAAGATCATCCTAATCTTGCTCTTCATACTGTTAACTCTTAACAAAAGTTTTGGTTGTTATGATCTAAAGCTTGGTCTCAAAAGGGAGCTGAGTTGTAATCAAAAAGACTAAAGAGAGGATGTCCTGGGAAAGAAAAAAAGTACTTATGACTCAGTAGTAAATATAGCTGTTCTGTTCAGTCTCCATGTCACCAGCAACGATTAAGTTTGATCCTTTGCGACAATTAACTTCCTTAATCATCATACTATGGATAAGTTTCAGGCTCTTCACCTAGGCCTATCCTCGCCGAGTAACAACGAGACTATCTGTAGTCCTTAGATGATTGTTCAGTTTTCTTTTGTTGCAGGCAGTATCTCCTTCCCCTCTGCTGAGGTATTCTTCCTCATTTTATCATCAGATTTCTTTGTCATATCTCATTTGTGATGACAAACATTTTATTATAGACGGTATTTTTGGAACCTTTTTTCTTGTCTCTGCCTCTAATGTTTGGCTCTTGGGATATTTGACTCGAGCAAATACTCTGTGCTGCTCTATTGGCTCGCGGTATTTGGTGTATATTTTAAAACTTGCCCATATTGTTCTCTCAGAATTTGATATTGCTGAATCACCAGTCATTACTTGTGCAAGTCAGATTGATATGTGCCACAGGAACTACGTTATCCCTAAGTCAAGACCAAGCTTGTGTTGGTCCTTACATGAATTGCAGCATGTTTTGAGAAGACTGGAGAAGTTTCAAAGGAAAATAGCAGGGTTTGATGTGACCCTTAATTTTATTGAAACATAGGAATAATAAGTTTTTATTAGCTTAGGGAGAATACATGCATTACGGTGAACTTCAGGGAGAGAATGTAGTAGTCTGAAGATAAAAAATGTAAGTGAATGAGTTTCTGAGTTGATGCTTGATATCTGTTAGCCGTGTATCTGGTAATAGATTTTGATATCTAATACTATTTGCAGTGCAAAGCACTGCACACTCCACTGGGACTAGAGTAGCTGCTGTTTCCCCCAAGGTGTTTTTAGTGTGTGGCAGGTTTGTCTAAGTGCCACTGCAGCTGGAAATACCCATCTGCTTTGCAGGGTTGGAACAGCTTTCTAATTGGAACTAGTCTCTGTTGGAACAGCCTCTTTGGGAAAAGAGTCCACTGGGCTGTAGGAAGAGGAGAAATCCAGCCAGTTGCTTAGCTGAAACTCAAGGTCTGTTTAAAGATATTTTTGGAGTGAACAGGAGATCCATTCCCTGGGAAGTCACGTTCTCAGAAGTGGAGCTTTCGTTGGAGGAGACAAGGGATATGCTGTGGCCTAAGAACTTGTCACTCCCAGAAAAGGGGAATACCAGGTCACCAAGTGGAGCGGTATTCTGAACTGCAGCCTTTCCCCTCGTTACGTGTACTGCTTTTCAAACCCCAGCAGGTACAACAGCTAAGTATTCCTGGCCTAATTTAATGATAAGGATATCTTATAACCTGTTGGATAGAGATTGGTCATGGAACTGATGATGGTATTTGTGATTCTAAGTATTTTAATTCCCCCCAGAAATTAGTGGGGGACTTTATTTGCTTTTGAGCTTTGTTCTCTGAGATTGCTTTTTCTGGCATTGAAATGGTCACTGTTAAATATTGGCTTTTCTTTTAGTCTTTACTGTGTTTATATTTGGAAGTGCTAGTAGGTAATGGGAAATGAGAACTTCTCTTATGGGGGGACGGGTTCTGTGTTACATCCATTAAAACAATCTAAAATCTTGTATCACCTTGATGAATATTCCCTGTTCTCACTTGCACATCATGTTGTTACCCTTCATAAAAATACAGACAGCACAGAGGCAAATCTTGCTTGGATAGGGAGTGCCTTGCAAACCATGGTTCCTTAAAAATAAATAAATAAAAAAAAGAGTATATTTTTAAATCGAAAGTAAAGTACACAACTATTTTATTTCAGAGCAAATTCTACTCTGGGCTGGTCAGACTGTGGTTTTACTAACACCATTTTATTTGAGTTCTTGTTATTGTTGCTTTCAGTTGCCTATTACTTTTTTTTATATACAGATTCTTAACATATAAACCTCACATGCTTGCTGCCAACCTTAATTGACATTAAATCAAAATCTTTTTTTTTGCTTACAAAAAACTTAATGCAGTGTACACACTAAAACACTTTTGGGTTCTTTCTGTCTTAAAGTAACTATTATATGCAGACAATCAGACCATATTGTCTAATGCATATTAGTACTCACACCTTAGTGTGTGCATTTACTTGACAGGATGCAAATAACTTTCAAAATATAAACATCTTCCTGAAATTTAGTAGCTTTGAGTGATATTACAGACACTACAGACAGAATCTCTATCTTTTTTTCAACTAAGGAGCTAAAGCATGTCATCATCTACATATTCCCTTATTTCCTAGCTGCATAGATACTGCCAAGTATTTTATGAATAGCTGTCTTTGAATTGCAACAATCTCAGGGAATTTCTAGCTCTGTTAGAACTGTTAGATCTGAAAAGCAGATTTTCAAAATCGGGGGCTAGAATTTAAAGGTCTTTAGGCATTCAAGATTTAGAAATTTGTACAGTAGGGTTTTGGAGCATTGTGGGGGACGAGGGACCCCTTTCCACTTACCCAAGCAAAATCAAGGTATTCAATGCTGCTTAAACAACAGCTTGTGATTTGTAGTTTAACTTCTCACTCCAGATTCTTCCTGTCAAGTGGGTAAGGAGTATCCTAAGCTGTTTTGAGCGTTAATAGCTGTAGTGTTGGAAGGGATGTAGAGCCTGTGCTTCGCATAATCAGCCAGGCTCCAGTGCTGAGGAAGGATGGGACTTGATTTCTGGAGATATTTCAAATGTGCTTCTAAATAGTATTTATTTTACTAATTGCTTGCAGCATCATGTGTTGATCTGTTAGAAAGAAAATACTGAATTAGTTAGATCACTGGTGTAAGAAAAATTAAGAATGTCTGTTTCCAAGTAGACAGACAAATTCTTGATGATGGTATTTACTTAAATATTTGATAGTGTCTTTGGCAGAGCCTTTTGTTTTATATATATATATATATTTGTTGACATTGAACTATAAAAACAACATTAAATTTAAGCATATTTGTTGTTTAGACTTCATATTCTAATTGCCTTTAAATCTTTCTTTTCTGTGCAGTTAACAAATATTTAAGCTCTGAAAATCCACTGTTCTTTGAACTACGTGCCAGATACCTTATTGCCTGTGAACGCATCCCTGAGGCAATGGCTCTTATCAAATCTTGCATAAATCATCCAGATATCAGTAAAGATCTGTATTTCCATCAAGCTCTTTTCACCTGTCTTTATATGTCACCATTAGAAGATCAGCTATTCCAGGAGGTATTGTTTGTTAGTATATTTTTTTTATTAAGTGATACATTATACTTACTGTATACAAATGGTCAAGGAGAGCATATGGAACTCTTTGTAGCACAGTGTCATAAAATCAGGAAACTAGACTGCTATTGCTTAACTCAGTGATCACTTAAGCTTTGGAAAGATAAATATAAGTAAGTACAAATTTTGTTGACCTAAATGCATTTTTTGGTCATGTTTGCCTGTGGGTGTATTCCCTAAGTAACTTTAGTCACTGATACTTTGTAACTTTAGTGTAATGATGATTACTTTATGATGGGGCTAGCAAAAGCACTTAAACATATTTGATGTCACTCTAGTGTTTTGTACATTATTTCGTCTTGTTAGCCTTGAGCAAAGATGCTTTAATTTTGCCCCTGTATTTTTGTATGTAAAATGACCTCCTATTACTCCTACTTTTACCACTTCTAGTACTTATTGTAAAACAGTACTATTCTTACCTTTGTTTTAAAAAACAGGTTACTTTTTTTTAAAAAAAAGGCTTTTGTGTATACTTACTGTTTAATATCCCAGACAACTATGATGATCGTTGTTACTTTAAAAATAGCAAAAAGCTTCTGATCTATCAAAGTATCTGTTTATAGATGTACGCAAAAGTATCAAGGAAAGTTCTGTTATTGGCAATTTAAAAACTTTTCAGTGTTTTTTAATATAGCAATGTTTGATAGGTTTTTATTTCATGTTAGCAAATTCATCTAAGTTGATTTTATTTCAATTGTATAGCACTTGTTGAGGACTGATTGCAAGAGTGGAATTGAGATCATCTGCAACACTGAAAAAGAAGGGAAGACTACCTTAGCCTTACAGCTATGTGAATCGTTCCTAGTCCCACAGCTCCAAAATGGGGACATGTATTGTATATGGTAAATACTTTATTTCTGGTGATGCAGCTTAGCAGATAATAAATGCATACTACTAAGAAGATAGTAATCTTAACTTGGAGATGAAGGTGAACTTTGAAATACCAGATAAAAACTTTCTAACATGACATTTAAATGTTCTTAATACGTCTGTTACACCTACTGCCTTGTAAACAATCCTGTAGTGGCAACCTACATAGAACTTAGTTGTTTCAAACAGAAGACCAAGTCTTTAGATACATTAGCCAGTAAATGCCTATAAATATAGCAATTATTAATAGCAGAGTGTAATAACAGTAAGCTGCCTGTGGACTCTTAGGCATTGCAGATATTTGCTGTCCAGCTAGATGACTGTGCTCATAACAACCAAGCTGTGTCATGTTAGAAATGTCTAGAAAGAGAATTTGTTTATGAATATGTGCTACGAATGATGCAAGTTATTACTTGATAAATAGAGCCACCAGGTAAATGGTATCTCTTTAGAGAAGTTTTAAATGAAACTCTGTATACACAAAATTAAAATGGTTAGTTAGACAATTTTATGCTCAATATGTCTTCTGTAAAGATTTCTCACAGCAAGCTTCATTCTGAGATCTGAAAGATGTCAAGAGAAGGGTTAGCTTCCTTGGACAAAAATTCTATACGTAAAATAACGTATACCTGCCATGATAAAGTATGTTTAATTGGTCTCATTATGTAGTTGAGGCAAAAAGGCTCTGTTGGAAAAGTGTGGGCGGTTTTTATTTTATTTTTTTTTTTTTTTGAGATCACATTATTGATCTGCTTAGTTATAAAACTTCAGTATGGAATCTAGAAAGCATTTCCCTCTTCCCCAGTTGCAGGAAACTGAAAAGAAAGATATACTCCCTCTTTTTTTAATTAACAGGTAAGGAAGGTCAGAGACAAAGTTTGGTTTCCTCTAATAAAATTAACTTTTAGGTGAGTAATTGAGTTTTTGTTGAATGAAGATCATTGGAAATCTCATTTTAAAATTTATAGTACAGCGTATTGGCAATACTGATTCTGTAGCATTTTTCACCCCTACATTGCTCAGAAGAAGGTGGCCGTGACTCTGCCCACAATGAGCAAAGTGAAGAAGCACAACTGAAAAGGTCCATGGCTCGTCTGAGTGCCACGGACCAACTTCAGACTGGAATGAAGCTCTGCTGATTGCTCCCCAAGTGCTGTTATCACTTGAGTTCTTATCTAGCAAGAAATTTTCAGATGTAGCCCACAAAAATCAATTATATGGATAGTTCTTTCTGCTCCAAGGTCAGAGTCTTTTAAGGAATGCATTTGAAGTTTGTGTTTTTATGCCTTTTGCAGTGGTAGGGTGCTTGTTAGCCTTTATCAGCTAGCTGCTCAGCAGCAAGGTTAAGTTCTGCGTTGTTATTAAACCATTGCTAAAAACAAGATGTCTGTCCTAATAATCTGGCAGAATGGACAGTAAAATTGCTGATGTATTTATCGCCCTGTTAGTTATCTCTTCACCGCAGAAGCATTTTTTAATATTTAAAACTCCGTTCAGAAAACAAAACTTGAGGATCCCCTCCCATTCCCTTGGGATAAATGTAGGAGGGGTTGTTTTGTTTTGTTTCTTGTTTTATTCGGTGCTATGCACAGCAAAAATCACGTGGCCGTGTTGAGGACTGAGGATCTTGCAAACCTAGCAGAGATTTGCTAAGACCTACGAACCACGATATCAGATTAGGAAGCTGCAAATAGTAGGTAGTTGCTATCTGTTCATGTGAAGTAGATCTTTGAACTGGAACCGTTGCTTCTCATGTTATACTAGCAAAAGATGGACTTTGAGCAACTCTGTTCCAAAGCTATTTTTGTTGGAATAAATCCTAGATTCAATTTATACAAATTATTACTGTTTTTCTGAAATGAAAACTCCTCACAAAAAGCTGCCTCAAAAAAGAAACTTTTTAGTTTTGCTGAAAATACTGTGTGTATATATAAATATGGGTGTGCAAGGTATCGATAGGAAACAAGTCTGTGATGAGAGTAATGACTTTAGTGC
The DNA here is from genome assembly GCA_013398315.1 of Nothoprocta pentlandii. NCBI lineage: Eukaryota > Metazoa > Chordata > Aves > Tinamiformes > Tinamidae > Nothoprocta > Nothoprocta pentlandii. The sequence goes on along the minus strand of VZSG01001167.1, from coordinate 54,504 downwards.
TTTGGTCATCTCCCTTCAGAAGGCCAAGAAAAATTTTTATGGAATAGCCTTAGCAGAATAGTTTGCCTTCCATGACAGGCAGTCGTTGTTGGAAGCACAAAGTATTGTAGTTTTGGAATGAGGGGAGGGCAGCTAAAAGGCTGAAATACCTGGTTGCCTGTGGTGAAGTACCCAATTCTCTGTCTTACCCTTGCCAATATAAATTGCCTTTGAACTGTCAGTAGTAGTTGAAGCACAGAGCTGAGTACGAACTCAGGTATTTTATCAAGGAAGTGGGGAGAAAGTCATGGAGCACCACAATTCAGTATCATACTATGCTAGCAAATAGCAAGCTACACCTGGCTGTGTCATCTCAAAGTGTCTCTTTTGTGGTCAGTGATACACAGATGTACCAAATGCAATTGACTTCAAAGGTAATTAAAATACCAGCTTTAATCTGAAGCATGTAAATGTTTATAATGGGGTTTAATCAGTTCTTTGAGAATGCTTTAGCCCGCTAATTATTCTCAATCAGAAACCTTCCTGAGAAGGAGGAGCCTCTGTGGCTGCTTGGAGGAGTAAGACCAAAATGTTTCACTTCAGGGCCCAGTGAACAGTGGTTAACTGGTGTAATGGTTTGCTCTTCAGCTATGGAGCTGTTCCTTCTGCTTTCAGTTTTCTCCATTCCCTCTTCTGCAATTTTCTTGTGCCAGCCTTCGCACTTGTCTGAGCGCATGATAAGGCACTGAGCTGCCAATCCGTCAGGAAAATAATTGGAGTTTTCTCTGGAATTAGCATTGAAGCGGTTTTCTCTGAAGCAGTATGTGACAAAGCTGAATAAAAGAAAGAGCATTATCTGCTATTCTGCTCAATAGCAGCATACAGTGAGTCCAAATTAGCTGTATTATTTAACAGCATCCTAAGCAAAAACTATTCTTTCTTTCATACTTCAGGCTGAAAATTGTATCCAATTTTTATGAAGGTTAAATGAATGGGTATGGAATGAGTATGTGGAAACTAGTTAGTTTCAAACTTCCACCTGAAGTTTGCAAAGAGCCTTCAGAAGATTTCCAGCCTGGTAAAAGTGAGATGGATCTCTAGCATCTCTAGAAAACCTGCGGGACTAGCCTTCTGTGTGTAGTGTGGCTGCAGAGCTTCCCTTCTTGACTGTCTGCCTGTTTTAGCCTGAGACTTTCTTCTTATTTTGGTTCTCTTGGATCTTGATTTTTTTTTCTTTTACTCAAAATCTCACATCTGGCCCAATTAGCCCTTATAGAGCTGTCCTGAATTTAAAAGTGAAATTGGGTGTTGTGTTCACAGTCAGTTTTATCACTTCTCTTAATCCAGACATCGACATGACTAGGCAAGCTTAGTCCCAAGAAGTTTGCCTGATTTGTACCTGGCACTCATTAGAGATTTTGGGAGATTAACCAAATAGTTAGTCAGTAACTGGGTTGGGTTTTCTGAGGGAGGAGATTGTTGGAAGAAGGATACATCTTGAGGAGGGGAGTCTGGGTAGGCTCCTGTTTGCCTTGGTTTCTTGTGGTGGGATTTCAGACTCATCTTGGGCATACTTGCACTTTTGAGTGAAGCCTTTTGATGTGGCGTCAAGTCTTGAAGTTGTTTTAAATAAATAAAGTCTGGTTACTTTGCAGTGCCTCTGAGTTGAAAAGTAAAAAGCTTTTTTTTACAGACTGTAGACTTCACCCTATTTTATAGACTAAAAGCATTGTCTGTGTACAAGGTGCTCTTCTGCGGGAGGCAGTAGTCCATTCTTCTCTTAGGCTTCCTTGCATTGCTCAGAAATGTTATTTGGTCATAGAGCTATGTGAATGTTTAGCAGTAGGGGCTCATAGTTTCTCATAACTGCTGGGACTAGAAAGGTCAATGAGAACAGGATATATAACCAGAAGACAGCAATATTTCCTATTGACAGAACATTTTAGACTCTCATTTCCTACCGTGCTTTGGTTTTCCACATTCAGAGAATTTTCTTCATCATGGCAGTAAAAGGAGTTTAATCACAAAATACATCTGGAGTGCACACAGCACTTGTGTCTTCAGCCTGCCATTTATTGCACACGGTGTTAAGGACTAGGCGCTCTAGCGTTTGTTTTTGTTAGGCCATTCTCTGGTACTAAACCAAGCCATTAATATTCAGTTGCATATTTAATAGGTTCAGTGATAGGAGATACCCTGAATGCTTATGTTACGTTTTCCATTGTGTACGGTGTTGGTGTTAATTAGGCTGATATTAATCACACAGCAAAAATAAGACTTTCGTTATAGAAAATGCAAATGATTGTTTGTGGGATTGCATCTTGCTCAGCAATAGAATTCTCTAAAACTCAGCCTAATCAAAATATTTTGTTCTGCCCTTATAGGGACCTGATCTTCATTTGGAGTAAATTGCAGCTTAAGTCTAACCCATCAAAACAAGTATTCGTTGACCACTGCTACCAGCTTTTAAGAATTGCTACAAATATCAGAGTAATTTTCCCTTTCATGAAAGTCATTAAGGATGAAGTAAGTTTTTGGGGGTTTTTTTTGTTTGTTTTTACCTTCTCTTCAGTTTTACTAGTAATAAAAAGAAGTCACAGTTATATTGTACAGCGGCTGGTTTTTGTGGAGAGCAAAGAAGAGACGGGGAAGGATGCACAAGCTGAGGTTTTGTCACGTTCCAGAGTGAGCTTCAGTGTTAGGACTGTCCTGTTCTCTTGTGCATAAGTTTCTTTCTGTCTCTTGCAGTATGTTTGAGTGTGCCATTCCGTATGGAGAAATCGATAGTAAATGCATGATGTAACTGTGGAAGTTAACTGCTCTTTTTAGGCTGTTTTTTTTTTTTTTTTTTTAAAAAGACTAGTGTAATTCCATTGCATCTGCCTTTATACCTTGTTAAATTCTGAACTCTTTGACCAAATCAAATGTGAAAATGTGCATTTCATAACATAAAGGAAGCAAGAGTTAAGCTAAACACAATTTGACTTTGAATTATGCATGTCTAACCTGCTACAATCCTATTAAAATTACACAAATTGCAGGAAATCAGTGTACTGTGCGGTGCTTCACACTCAGCAGGAGTGTTTTTTCAAAGTAAATGTTGCTCTTCACCATTAACCTGAACAGAGCTCTTCATATTCTGTGCCCTAAGTGTTTGAGGAGTGTACTAACTTCTGTGTGAATCAATAAATCTACTTCATCAAAAGTGCTGCTGTACATTTATAAGTAAATGCATCAATTGCTGCTGTTAAGAATTATAGTCTCAGTATGTACTCTAAAATACCCTGATGACATGAATAATTTGATGTAGTAGCTTTTAGTTTAGCTTTTATTTCTACTTGTGTCTGGTAATCTTTAATAGCCTGTTAAATGTAACATTTTATGTGTATGCGTATTTGTTAACACATACTAAAATGCATTGAAACAGTATTAATCATGGTTAAACCTTCCTGTAACTTACTGTACTTTAAGCAGTGATACTGCCATTTGGGCAGTAGGGCTATTCCTTCCAATCATAAGTTTCATGTTTGAGCCCTCAGCCGAAACTATAGAAAGAGAATTCTGCTCATTGGGAAGATAAATTGTCAGTGTGGAGAAGTCTGGAGTCATAGAGTGCTTGGCTGTGGTTTGTTACATTTTCCTTAATGGTCATTATAAAAAATTCAGGATGAAATTCATTCATTCAGCATGAAATGTTCTACTTATCGTTTGCATTTTTCTGTAATGCAAGATAAATGAAATAGAACGGGGACAAAATTGAGAGTAACTGTCCAATTATAGTGAAACAGAGTAGTTAATTGGGAGGCAGACAGAAGATAATGCTGGATCAAATAATAGTAGCTGCTGTTTTGTTTTGTAAGCCCTAAGGCATCCCCAAATAATTGTCTTTACAGAACTAGCCATGTTAAAAATGCCTGACTTTGACAGGTGCACAATCTTAAATGTTATTCATGGGTATTTCCTTATCTCTATTTTATGGTCTTGTTTACCTTTTTTTAAAAAAATGCATATTTTTGGACTTGGAGGTTTACTTTTTTAGGGTTTTTCTGTAACTAGCAGGAAATCTTCTGATCTTACAGGTATTTTGCAAGGCATTGAATATAGATAGAATGTTGACATTTGAGCTCTTTGTTTGTTTGTTTGTTTTTGCCTTTTCAAGCATTAGACTGCACAAACCCATAAGGAAGACAATATTATGCAATACTATGTCCTGTGCTTTCCTTTTGGCAGGTTGGTGAAGATGGTCTTCAGATATGTGTTGAGATATGTGGATGTGCCCTGCAGCTGGACCTCCGTGAAGATCCCAACATGAAAAGTCTCATATATAAAACGATAGCTCATTTTTTGCCAAATGACTTGGAGATCCTCAGAATTTGTGCACTTTCAATCTTTTTTCTTGAGCGCACTCTGGAATCATACTACACTGTTGAACATTTGTATAAATGTGCAGATGAGGAGTACAATGAGTGCACTAGTTCAGTTCAAAACCGTGTGCGTTTTGAATTGCTTCCAATTTTAAAAAAAGGTCTGTTTTTTGATCCTGAGTTTTGGAATTTCTTGATGATCAAGCAGAATTGCTTAGCATTATTGGGGGATAAAGCCTTTGTTGGTTTAAGTGAAAGTACACTGGAAAACTCTACTACAAATGCAGAGAAGATGGCAGAGTACAGGGCTTTAAGTGAAGAGCATGTTGGTTTAACAGATGTAGGTAATGGGGAGCTCGACACTGAAGACTTGTCTGAAACCCAGTCCAAAGGTAATGCCAAGAAGAACCATGAAGCTCTGGAAGCATCTAAAATGTTAGATCATACTGTACCGAAGCACCGCTGTGTGATATGCAACAAGGAGTTCCTTGGTGGACACATTGTGAGACATGCACAAGCTCACCAGAAAAAGGGCAGTTTTTCCTGTGTACTTTGCAGCAGAAAGTTCAGACAACGAGGACTTATGCTGAAGCACTTAAAAAATCATGTCAGGAAGATAGAAAGACAACATCTTGCAGCAATTCATGAGGACAGACAAGAGACTCCAGTCCTTAATGAACAAGAATGCTCTGAGGTTTCAGTCTCTCTTGAAAATGGTAATTCTGATGGTTCTAAAGATAAGGAACCAGTGGTTGCAATCGTTCCAAGTGCTAATATGGAAGAAGAGAACACCAAACAGGTAGTTGACGTGGTAGAAAATCATCTAAGTGACCAGGATGATGCTACTGAGAACAGCAGTTGTGATAGCTGTTTTAATAACATCTCTGATGCTTTAAATACGGAAAACTTGCCAGAAGACGATGAAAGCTCCAGTAAAGAGTCGCCAGTCCTTCATAAAGTAAATGGAGCTTTTTGTCCTCAGAAAGATGTGGATGCTATGGATGAAGAAGGAAGCTTCAAGTGCCCTGCTAGTGGTTGTGCAAGGGTGTTTAAAAAGATACGATTTCTCAATAAACATGCAAGAAAAGCTCATCCAACTGATTTGAAGGTGCAGCAACATATAATGAAATGGAATAAAGGAAAATGTCGCTTCTGTCAGAGGAAATTTGCTGATTCCCAACACTTTATAGACCACCTGAAGAGACATGTGTATCCGAATGTTTACTTTTGTTTACACTTTAATTGTAATCAGAGATTTAAGCTGTCAACTGAGCTGGCAGAACATACAAAAAGTCATAATGTTTTTAAAGCTCAGTGCAATTTTGCAGAGTGTTGTGAGCTGTTTGAAGAGCTCCCTTTACTATATGCACATGAGGCTCAGCATTATTTAAATAAAACACCAGAAGGCTCAGAAGATGCAAGTGAAAAAGATTCTTCAGATGAGTCTTCAGAACCCCTTTGTAGCTACCAAGAAAGTGATGCATCTGTTAATGAAACAGAAACTGTAGATTTACCAATTCCAACTTGGAAGTCAAGGAAGGATTCTACAGAACCAAAGACTTACATTCAAAGTGTTGAGAAGAAAGCAAATAACGTAATTCAGAATGGAAATGAAAGCTCGTCTGAGAGTAGTGCTACAGTTTTAAACTCCATAGACCAAAAGACACCTGTGTTACAGCCAAATTCTGAAAACTGTAGTGTTGTTAGTGACCATTTAGTCAACGGGCACAGTGACATGGAGCAAGCGTCATCAAAGTCATCAGGTACAACTTTGGACAGAGTGGCAGATGAAACAAGGACAGAAAATGGGTCAGTGTTACCGGTTTTACAGAACTGCCATGATACACCCCAAAACACTGCTGCTGCCTCGCAGTTACCTTCTAAACCAAATCAGACAACAGAGCATACTTCCTATGGTGTCATCTTAACAAAACCTTACGTTAGACCGTTGCCTCCAAGTTACCTTGATGAACGTTACATTAGCATGCCAAAACGTAGAAAACTTTTGACTGATAAAGTAGACCCTCATTCTGAGCAAGATAAAGTTTGTAGCAAATCATCAGAAAGATTAAGATGCGGCAACTGCTTGACCATCTACTGTAACTCGGAAGCACTAGAGGCTCACATTGCACAAAAGAAGTGTCAGACGCTCTTTGGATTTGATTCAGATGATGAAAGTAAGTCTTACGGTTCTTCTGGGTGTGTTTCTTTAGATTAAACACCAAAACGGCTCTCCAAACAGGCAGCATGATGGAACAGATGTGACATAACTCCTGAGCAGCTGTACTATGTCAGATATTTAAAAAGAGGAAGGTCACTGAAGTCACTAGAGACCTAAACGTCGGAACACAGTATTGCAGTAAATTGGAAGTTCTGTTTAGTCTTGCTTTCTGTTTAGAATAAGAAAGAGGTGGTGGAAATAGGTAGGCAGCTCTAAAGGAAAAGAATTTTTATGAAGCAGATTGTAATAATTCTTTCCTTGCATATTTGAAACTGGTAATGTTGAAAAATATAGACTATATTCCAGTTAAAAGACTGGGGTAGGGGAGGAAGAGGATGATAATATGATAAGTATTTGCTGCAGAGACTTGCTACTAAATCTATCCTTGGAGCTGGGAGATGGCCTGGGGCTCCAGCTGTCTCATGGGCTCCAGCTATCTCATGCGGCACCCCTGTATTGCCATGCAGCGTGAACCAGCAACTGCAGGTGACAGGCCTAACAGCAACACTACTCTTTCTTTTGGATAAGTATCTGGGATGTGCTGAGAGGAGGAAAGCCTTTGCCCTGAGGAATTTCAAGGCACGGGCATCGCTTGTCTCTTCTTAAAACCCACCTGCAACTTCTCCCCATTCACACTCCAAATTAGAGAAAATTTTGCACAAAGAAAATACTGTGTTGCTGCAAAAGGTATTCGGTGTTGACAGCTAGTGAGAGATGTCCCTTTTCATTTTTATCTGTGAAAGGAGTTTGTCCTAGCCGTTCACCTCTCCGCTCTTTATACATGTCCCTTTTTTTTATATGTATGCTAAGAAATCTCGTAGTGCCATTAGTGAAAGACTGGGGAAGCAGTATTCAAGAAACATGTAGATAAGGCACTTAAGGACATGGGTTAGCAGGCAGGGTGTTGAAGGGCTTATGGCTGGACCCTGTCTTGAAGGTCTTTTCCAACCATTATGATTCTATGAATGAATAACAAACATCTTCTGTTTTACAGGTGCCTGATTACATGTTGTGGGAAGATGTCACATGAAGAGTGGTGTAAGCAAACACTACATGAAGAAGCATCAGTTTTTCCCAGTTGGCCTTAATCATGAAGCAGTCCCAAATCACTAAAGAGAAACATGACCTTGATAAAGACAAAGCACATTTTCTAGATAAAACTCACAGAGGAATAACAGGACCTGTGCAGGTTTTGAGTCCAGAAAGGTTGCTACAAAATCCCCAAAGTACCAGTAATCCCAAAAGCCATGTGAATTTCAGGGGTGTGATTGAAGCTTAGCGGCACAGTCTTCTTTTAACATGAAAGTTTAAGGAAAATCATGCATTCAGTTGAGCAGACAGAGAGCATCTATGGTAATTGCCTTATGGAAAGAAAACAGCTAATACCTTAAGCTGCTTTAATGAGAAAACAGTTTTTATTTGTGGTTTAACAGTTTTTCATTGTGGCTTAAATCATCACAGTATTTATGATGGAAGACATGTATAGAGGAACCAGGCATTCTTTTTTTTCAGAATTTGAATATGTGATTCCATTTTCTGAAAAGAAAAAAAGAAAAAAAAAAAGGCACTCCTTAAATACATTTGTATTGAGAAACCAGGAAGAGAAATAGAGACACATCTAAGAAAGAGAATGCAGCTCTAATAGCCAAAATGTACAGATTATGCAAGACCATGTGTCTTGGTATGATACTGTGTGTAAGCTATGCACAGTAGAAATTTGATGCATACAAAAGAAGTCCTTTACAAAGCTATGGTAAAAATACGTATCAAGACTGTTGCAAAGTGTCATGTAGAACCATCTGTCCTAGGTGCAGGGAGACCAGTGCAAGTACGTTGCACAAGTAGTGTGGATATTAACAGAAGCAGACTGAAGCAAATGCAAATCATGAAGAGGGGTGAACTTGCAGGGCAGAGTTGAGCTAATACCGTGAAATAGAGGGAGGTCTTTCAGCAGTTTGTATGACCAAATAGAACTTGAAAAACAGCTTTGTGGAGAAGTGTAGGGGTGAAAATTTTAATGAATACAGACAAAAGCAGTGCACATATTGAACAGAAATGCCAGTTTGGAAGGACAGGCTGTTTCACCCATGTGGTATTGCTTAGTGGTGGTGGATCACAACTCCATGCTGTAAGTAATTACCTTCAGTATAAAGGAAGGAGAAAACATGCTACAGTTCAGCCTTAAGTATTACAACCCTATGTAGTATCATCTCTTGAAAAGGTAGTCCCTGACAGGACTTAAGTGCTAAGCATTTTATCCAACAAGTTGGCTGTGGATAAAAAGAAATAGAGTTTGGGGAGATAAGAAATTTCAGTCTGTTACTTCTGTATATCACATTAAAAGACAAGATGTCAAGAAGCTGTTGTAGTTTTTGGTCTCCTGATTCTAAATAGAAGTGTGGCAAGTAAACATTGTCTATTTGCTGTGCTAATTTACCCTCTAATAACTATATTACACTGTCTGTGCAGCTTAAATGTTGGGTCCTGCTCTCTGCCGTTAGCTGAAAGTGTTAATGCGCTCACAGGTGCAGGAGGTATAATTGTGAAAAATAACATGTACAGGTGGAGTCATCACAGAAATCTAGGACAGCAAAGACCAACTGTTCCTTCTTACTGAATAGTTCATGATATTGTGTGTATGATACAGTAAGATTATCTTTAAGAACTTGCTTAAATTGACAGATAGGTTAAAGTAAAATCAAGAGGTACATAAAAGATCTGCTCATTGTAGCACTGATTCACACTTGCAAACCTAAGGATTTCATTGTAAAATAGGCTGTTAACTATTTCTGGAACTTAAACATAGTAGCTCAGTAATGCCTCTGCTAATAATCCTCTGTGAAATCAAACAGATATTTGCATTAATTCTGCTTCCTTTTCCCCTCCTAGGAGGTAAAAAGAACACACTTTGAAAATTGTACTTTTTTGAATTCTAAAAACAAAATGCCTTAACTTTGAGTTGGCTTAAAGTAAAAGGTTATAAAATTATGATCACAGGTATGTGTGCATTACATTAATATCAACGACTGACCCACTTTGAAAGATCTGTATGACGTTTGAGGCACCAAAGAATTTTTTTTTGCAGTTGCAAAAAAATTTAAATGCATCATTGATATATACATATATACACACATATATTTGCATATATAAATACATTAAAAGTTGCTTTAACATGAAATTAAGGGGGACCTTATCAGCCAAATGCACTTTCACTTTAGATTTTTTTTTTTGCTTTGAAGTTATCAACTAATTTTTGAGGACCCAATTATTATTTTCACTGCCCTAGGCTCCCCTTTCTTTGCTTAACATTGTTAATCTAATTAAATTTGCTTAAATACATTTGGGAAAAAAATAAAGGTTAATTTTAAAGTTTTACATTTTTAAAAATCTAAAACGTTGGTCAGTAGATATGACAAAAATGTTTGTGTAAAATCTTTTAAGTGTACTTTTCATCTTTGGTGCTTTTTTGCCTTTCCCTGGAGCTCCATGTGTTTGAAGATGCTTTAAAACATGATTGAAACTTGTGTTTTCCTTGGTTTAAAATGTATAGATAAATGCATCTATGTACATGCATAAACTGTGACCATAATTTTTTGTACCTGCATTAAACTCACTTTTGTTCAAAGATGCTTTTCTTGGACACCACCATTTGTTTATACCACATGTTCTGTATACGTATGCTGGAGAACTGAAAGGAAAAAAAAACCTCTTGTGTAGGTGAACATTAGTTATCACCTAAAGGACACCAGAAATATGCTCAATTGACTTGAAGTAGGAGGTGGGTGATGACATTTTTATTTTATGTAATGAGTTAAGTCAGAATGAACTTGACTAATTAAGTTCGAAAGACTTTAGTTGTTTTTATTTTTTAACACCGTTCTCTAATAGCTGTTGCTATGCTCAGTTAGCTGCAGTATTAAGCAGCTTGTGTTAGGAGGAAAAGGATGCTTCTGGTATGTGTGGGATTATTCTACATGCTTTTTTAGGATTCTCTAGTATGTAGGATATTATCCTATACTGAGTCTGCAACTTTTAGGGCTGGAAAAGGTTCCAAATCTAGAATTGAAAGGGTTTTTTTTACAGGCATTACAGATTGTATGGTGCAATTGGAAAGACTTCATCAGGATATATAGCTTTGATTCAATGAATGCTGAAATGCATGTGTATTGCAAGCATGCAAATTTGGTAAAGTTGCCTAAAGTAATACATGAACTTTGGAGCTTTGTTGGATCAAAGTTTGTGCATTTCATGCTGATAATCATATTTTAATCATGTTTCCTCCAGGTGGGATATAACTTGCATTTAGACTTTGCTTTTAAGATTGTCTACTCTAACCTGATCATGGTTCACTGTAAAGGTCATGTAAGTTAAAATATTCAAAGAGCTGCCGCTTGGTGGGCACCTTTTAATGGAGAGGGGAAAAGAAAATCAAAAGTAGGTGGAAAATGGTCTTATCTGTGGGGAAAGGTCACTGGTACTTTGGTTTTTTAGCCATACTCATTAAAACATAAATTGTATAGTTTGGATAATTTATAACATTAAACTTTGTGATTTTAATATCACATTGAAGGTTCAGCTGTACTCATTTCTTTTGTTGTTTAACACCAGTGGTATGGATGAAAGACTCAACAGGGTGGTAGTGTTATTTTTTCTTAATTTATTTGGTACTGTATAACACCTTTCTGATTAAATGCAGTTTATGCATTTTGGGACTCTGTTAATTTTGTAAAAGCTGTTACAGGTTCAGCAAGAAAGAAAATTTGTGCTTCCTTGTTGAATGTTAAATTATTTTACTTTGCATTTTATATAAGAGTACAAATTAAAACTGAGCCATCAAACTGCAATAAATCAACAGTAGTGTTTCATTTTGAAAGCCTTTTGTACTGTACATAGATTTGTTCAATAAAACATTGTCTTTGTTGTTAATAGAAACTGATCTTGTCTTTTGGGGGATCACTCTGAAATACTGCTGCAGTGTATTCATAGTGATCAGTTAAGCTGGGGCTTAACTGGGACTGTGTTGCGTAGCACCTGTGTAAAGCTGACAGTCAGTTCCGGATGTTCCATGTCTCTGGATATCTGGATTTCAAGAGATCAGATCTCTCTAAGACTATTCAGGATTCCCAAGGAAATTTAAAACAGACCTCCTATATGTTTTGTCTTTCTAGCTGTTAATCACCAACCGTAGTAAATTTAGGACCTCTTAATTACTATTTATTTCAATTAAGTCCTCAGGAAGTCATGGTATTATTGCAAATTATTTAAAAACAGTTAAGTCTTGGAAAAAGAAGTACATGTGTATGTCAAGGAGTTCCTCTGGGAACCAGACTTCACAACTATGTATGCATAAGTAATTTAAAGCATCCAGCCTGTGATAAAGGCGCGCGCACACACACACACACCACACACACACAGAGAAAAAGTAAAATAGCATAACAAAATGGGATTTTGTTTTGTAATTAGGATCTCAGGGGATGTGTAGACCTTGAAAACTACTGACCTGGTCAGAAGAGGGCATTAATGTAGTGTTTTCTAAATTTCCAATACCTGGAGAAGAATGGCATAAAGCTAGTGTGCCAGAGATGGACATAAGTAGTGTTGGAAGGAGCGTGTTGAGGCTTGCAAAGGTAGGTTGTATGTGGTGTTTAAAGAAGCGTGCCAATTCATTGTTGTTTTAATGGTTTGTCGTGATATTTACCCCTGGTGGGCAGTGGTTTGCAAATGCTGTGGGTTAACCACCTTGCAGGCTGCTGTGGGGGGCTTCAAACAGAAACCCAGGAGCATGAGCTGGTCTGGAGGTAGGAGCACCGTGATGTTGCTGTGTGTGCCCCGTCTTCCTCCATCGTGCAGCCGCCGGATTCTTCGGTGGCCCCGTGTTACAGGTAACAGCTTTGTGTTTAAACTGCATATGAAGATTAAGTAGTGCTAAGACAGAAAACTGAACCACAGTTGTTTTGGTTTTATAAGCTTCATTTCTGTTAAAAGTTCATTTCTGATAATACTGCTAAGAAAGTCTAGTATTGCTAATGGAGTGTCAGACTTACGATAAACTTTTCATTGCTTTTTACTTCTTTTTAGTTACTTATTTTTGCATTGTGTAATCCCAAGATTAAGGCTAATTAACTAATTAAGGATAATCTAACAAAAAGCTTAATACTGTCATCTGAAAATGCTGGATTGTTACATTTGTTATTTATAGTTCTGCAAATTCTGAAATGTTCTCGTTTTATAACTGGTAAAATTCTGAAAAATTCCTACGTTACTTAAAATGTCAGATTTATCTTTTGTGTAATTCTGACAAGGTCTTTGACTAAAAACATTACTAAACTTGGGCATAGGGAAAACGGATCTCATCTCTGGTACTGTGGCATATGCACATAGGCAAAATGAATATCAAATTTACAATGTATACACAAGTCATTTCATAAATTTATTACAAAATATATTAACATACCATATGTGATTTTTTGTTTGTTTTTTTTTCCCACCATTTTTTTTAAATTCCCTGGGTATGGTAACATCTCTGATGGTAACATCATGGTAACATACTGATATGACCTCAGATATATTTAGTGCTGCCTTCCCGATATTACAGCTGCACGTTTGTGTCTGAGTAGTATCTGCCTGAGCCTGTATTCATATGCATCAGTACTGTTAGGTCTCAGCACCTGACTTTTGCAGTGTCTTTGTACAAACAGAGGATGATTGATGTTTTAGGGGCAGAATTTGAAATGAGCACGTGCATTCTGGAGAATAAGAGAGGATCATTTCTGGTCACTCCATGGATTACAGCTGGATTTTAATGATGCAGTAGTTCTAGTCACCTTTTCCTATTTTTATATGCCAATAGTAAAGGCATTTCTGATTGAAAGTTTGAGCTCAGGGACCGAACAGCTTATGGAGATAATCCTACTAGAGATGTTGGCCTTTCTTAACCAACAGCAGCAACAAATTGTGATCAGTTCTGAACATTAAAGAATCTCTCTAATTTCTGTGGTGACGATGCACTTTTCTCTCTGGATGAATAGGAGTATAATGATGGCAATTACTAGAAAATTATTTGAAAATTCTGTGAAAATACATCAAGTCTCTCAAAACAAAAAATCTTAGAAATGGTATCTTTATTTTTCCTGAATTCTATATGACGGAGTTAAATTTTATTCCCTTGGAGACTGCAAAACTAATTAGCCATATTGGAACTTCAGCAAATTGCAGCAAAGGTCTTTTGTACTTTTAAGGAGCTTTTTCTAATTTTAAGTCTGCAGAATTAATTCTAAGAAATGCAAAAAAAAAAAAAAAAGCAAAACTTTTATCAGTAGCATGTAAGGTGTTGTTTTTGATGAACCAATTTTGTTTTGTAAATTCTTAAAAAAAATAGTGCATAGTGCAAGTGAATCAAGTTATGGTGAGAGGTTTTTCTTTTACATGGCATGTATAAGACATGTATAAGACAGGCATAGACTAGCTGTATGCTGAAAACATGGTTTACACATTAAGGTGACGGTTCTTGATGAAGGTTTTACATCTTACCCTAGCTGCCTAAAGGGTACTAAAGGGATGCACATTTAAGGGGAAATTTGGCACAGCATGGAGTTAAGTGTGATTGTGTAGAAACTCTTCAACCGCTTTAATTAGGGCAAAGTCTTATCTGCAAGTTGTACTTAAAAAAAAAAAAAATCTCTGTGAGCAGAGTTATTTCAGCTGCTTCTGGTTTAGCTTGAGAAGAGATTTGTGTTGATTTTGTCGAGATGAACCTCAGAGATCGGAATGAGCAGCTTTTCCAGACCTGAAACAGCAAATGAACACCTGAAGCACTAACTATGCGTAGCACGAGGGGCAGGAACAGCTTCCCTGTTGATTCGGTGGTTGTCTCTCGGGTGATAAAGATGTTCAGGACTGGCTGCCTTCGCCGGAGTGAGGAGATGTGAGCAGCCTACCACGAAGGTGCTTGGTGACAAAGGCATCACTGGCGCCCTTCGCTTGTGTTCAAGCGGCAGGTAAGGCCTTCCAGAGCCTGTTTATTTTCACGCTTGTGAAACCAGAGGCAGCTGGAGCACCAGGCTGGCCTCCTTACGCTACCCATACCCAAGCTGGGCTTCCAGCGTCTCCTGTCCTGCTGTGCCACGGTGAGATGCAGCACTTGCACCGGGGCTTGCCTCAGCACCGGGCCTCCCTTGTCCTCGGGCACTTTTATCCCAGCTGAACCTCCTGCCTTCTGCCCTGTCCCTGCCTTTCTGCTCATCCTCCCTCCCGGAGTCCCTGCCTCACCGCTACCCGCTACAGCCGCTTGTGCCCAAGGCGCCATCTCGGTGTAAGGGCGCCCGGCAAGCGGCGGCAGAAGCGAGGACAGCCGTGCTGCACGCCCGCACGAAACGGGGGTGGGGGCAGGAGGGGGGCCAGTAGCTTCGAGAAGTGACTAACGTGTCTTTGAAAGAGAAACACATGGCAAGTGAGAGGCCGCGCAGGGCGCGGGGCCGCTCGCTGAGCCGAGGCCGAGGCCGAGGCCCCGGCCGCGCGCGGAACCTCCGCGGCGGGCGGCGTTTCCGGGCGGCGG
>VZSG01001167.1:19128-38941 GCA_013398315.1 Nothoprocta pentlandii | reverse complement strand
GCGAGCGGGGCCCGGCCCGGTGCGAGCGGGGCTCGGTGCGAGCGGGGCTCGGTGCGTCCCCTCCGTGCGCCACGCGCAGACCCGGAGCGGCTTCGAGACGCGGGCCCTGGCCGAATGGCCCGCTCTGAAAGGCTGCGCGCTGAGTAGCGGCGGCTCTCCCTCCTTGTAGGGCCTGTGGATGGGACTACAAGGTGTCTCTCCTCCACCCTGTTGTTAGTCTCTTGTTCAAGTCTGCAGCATTCCTGTAGCTGAAGCATGAAGCGCCTGGCCTCTGTTTAAAGGCCAAATAGCCGCCTCAACTACTTCAAAACTGATTTTTTTCCTGTCGCGTTTCCTGGTTTTGTTGCAGAGCCCCTGGAAGACTTTCCCAAGTTATGTTTTAGTGCCCTGTCTTCATATGTTATACATGTCTCTTCTAACCTCAACCATTCTATGATAGTGTTCCCTTATGAGTTTGGGACTTTGAATGTGGTGGTGGGAAATTAAACAGATTTAAATCTGTTTCCATCAATCCACAGAAGCCTGGGTAGGCAAATAATGCTGGTGTCCAAAATCTGCCAAGTTTTGGTTCTAGAAATTTTATTTTGCATACAGCAAACGAGGCTGTTACTTATCTTCTATATGTGCATTTCAGTCAGTTTACTGTTCACAGGGAAAATAAGACCTCACGTACTTTTGAAGATAACAATACATTTTTTATCTGAAGTGACCCAAACTGCCCACTTGATTTCAAAATTACAATTAGAATTCCTTATTCAGAAGGACTGTAAAAATGTATCCGATTCTCCTTTCTCTCTATAGTCCTGTCTTTAAGGCGACAAGCCTGTCAAAATAGACCAGAGCTTTTCACGTAGAGGAAACAGGCCCACATTTGCTTTTGCTATAAGATAATCAAAGTAAGAAGCCATGAACGATTCTGCATTAAAACCAAATCAGTTTATTGTGAAGTTAAGGTTTAGCTGCTTGCCGGGGGATATGGGTGTGTGTTGTATCCAAGAGTCTCAGGAGCACTTGAAGTTTCTAAGCAACTAGAAAGTTTCAGTTCCCTTGGAGAATATTAGCTACTTGGCTAATTTCGTTTGGCTACTTACCTAATAATCTGTTCTGGACACATACTGATAGTGATATAAGGGACTTTTGCTAGGTTATCAAAATCAAGAGTATTATTTTTTAGAAACGTTCCCGTTGTTTTGCCATTTCACTTAGTCTTGGTCAGAAGTTTTAAGAAGTAGTGTAAGTTTAGCTGGTAATCATGAGAAAAGCAGCTGTTAATTGCTAACATTTTTCATTTGCAGAAGCCATCCACGCAATTTTGGTTTACAGCCAAAGCGCAGAAGAACTTTTGAAACGAAGGAAAGTCTATCGAGAAATAATCTTTAAGTATTTGGCAGTACAAGGAGTTCCAGTGCCTCCTTCCTCAGAGAAGCACCAGCTCATTGATCGGGTGAAGCGGTACTGGAGTGGGCAGCTCACGTCCAGCTCCTCACCCTCGGAGGACAGAAAACCGCGCGCAGAGGTGAGTGCTGCTTTCTGGGAGGCCTGAGCGTGTTTAGCAGTCGCTTTACAGGCCAAACCATGGGGTTAATACTGCTGTTGAGGAAGGTGCCACTTCTCTTACAGCTGACATTTAGAAGCTGATCATGCCAAGACATCATTGCGAACAGCCTTCTGCTCGGTCTGCTTGAGTTCCTAATGTTTGGGGGCTTCTTCAGGCTTATCAGAAGTGTTTGGGATAATTCTGTGGATTCAAAGACAGTTGAAAACAACAGTGTTAGCGATATAGAAACCCAAAGTAGCTCCCGGTCATTTTTCTGTGTGGTGGGCAAACTTCAGGAGTTTTGATATGGAGCAGGAATTGCCAGTTTATCTCCAGCTGTATGAGGTATGCCTTTAAAAGCAGGATTAGCAGGGCACCTCCTAGTGCAGGGCAGAGGGTAGTGCTGATGGTAGGTCACAGAGGGAAAAAAAGGTCTGCCAGACTTTGAACTGAAATGTCAGGAAGGGGGAGAAAAAAAAAAAAAGCCTTTTTGTAAACGAACCTGGTCTACTTTGAGAGAGGGCCATTAAACTAGGGCTTTCTGTAGAGCATCTTAATTCTTATTCCTTAGAGCTAATGAAGTGCAGAATGGATTTTTAAAAAATTGTTTAAAGTTGAAATGTAAACTTTGCAGCAGTACTGGTTTCATGCCGTTTACAGTCTGCTTAAAGCAGTGCATCTCAATGTCAGTTATGTTAATCATTTTGTCAGTGGGTTATTTTGAAGTCCAGAGTTATGACACTTGGCACAGTTATAGCAGTGTAATGAACTTTCAGTCTTCTATTAGTCTTGCTTCTTGACTGTCGTGTGACTCCAAATAGCTACTTCAGCTTTTTGGTGTGTTGCACACGCAGATGCACAGAGACATCAACAGGCAGCAGCCCCACCAGGTGGGCAGTGAGAGCTTTGCAGCTCCCACGCTTCTGCATGAGCTCTCGCATTGAGCTCTCTCAGGTGTTAGCCAAGATCCATGAGGACTGTATGCCTTGGGTACGGATTGATTTTAAACTAGTTATATGTATACCCTGGGGAGAAAACAAACAAAACTATTTGCTCTTGCCAAGGTAGTTCTCGTATATTAGCCTGTGTTGAAGTTCTGAGACAAAAGGTAAGCAAATTTTCTCAAGTGTTTGAAATGCTATCGTAAGTTCAGCTGTTTGTCTCATCTCATATGTATTTCATGGCCTTTATTTTTGCCTTGACCTTCATGACCCTCTTGATTTTGAAGGAAAAAAAAAAAAAGGTTAGCACAAACCCCCGTACCAGCATAGACATATGTTAGGGAATTGCTAATTTAGTAAACTGCAATTTGTAACTTCTATGTAAAAACCTACATACTTTAATAATTGATTATTGAAGAAGATTTTCATTCTAGTAAACATGACATTGTTTTATATGCTTCTAGAAGTTGTCTTCTAAAGTAAAAAATATGGGTGATACCAAAAAAAGAGAAGGGGAGGAAGGAGGGAGAAAAGAAAAAGGCTTGCACATCTAACTTTTATTCAAAAAACATTTCACTCTACAATGGGAGGTCATGTAAGTTTAGGTAGAAAAGTTTGAATCGTGTCACCTAAAATCTTACCTGCTGTAAGAGAAAGCTGTAAGAGAAACAAAGCACGTATGTAGGAAATGAACACTCATGAGTATTTATTTGAGCCTCAGGTGCATGCATGCTTTTCACTTGGTCATTGTCCTCAAGTGTCTTCTAAACTGAGTTTAATTTCAAGAGCAAGTTAAAAGCCTTTCTCAAATATTTAAATGCTGAACAACTTGCTGCCTGAATACTTTTTCTTAATTTTTGACATGCATTTAGTTATACACGTAAGAATACAACTACCAATTCAAATCAAGAATTCAAATCAAGATTTTTTTTGTTTGTTTTAGCTTGACCCAAATAAATCTTAAATTTCATGTTGTTTACTGCAGTACACATTTAGTAGCAAGACCTTCTCAGGGTGGCTTGCCATCCTTGCCTGGTATGTATTTGATAACGTGATCATCAGGCCCTCTCTTGTACTTGCTTCTTGCTGTAAATTTGGCTTTAAAATTTCACAGCCTTCCTTCTCAGTCGCTAGCCTATGCTGCCCAACATTAGCCTTAAATATTATTTTGAAGTACCCACTGGATGTTTGTTTATTTATTGCAGTATATAGGTGTGTTTGTGTCATTTTCTGTAAAATGTGAAAACTGAGCACAAACGGCTTACGGCAATTAGTGGAAGATCCATTTCAAAAAATTTCATGCTGTCTTTCATGAACCCTTTCTTTCAAAAGGATTTTAGGTGCATCAAGGGTCTCTGAGCCTTTTCAGGCCCTTCTTTTAAGGTTTGGTGGCTCATAGAAGTGTTTACTTTGGTTCACTGCTGTAATATACCTCCTCAGCAGATTGAGCGTTGCAGTAAGGGTTTTATAATGATCTACAGGATGCTTTATTTCCAGGGGAAGTATATGTTTCTGTATGAAAATGTCTGAAACCCCCTTCTATCCTACCATATTGCCTCTGTTTTAAATAATCATTTGTACAGTTGGAAAAGTAGCTGAGACTGTTCAAGACTTCTTTTTTTTTCCGTGGCAAAGATAACATTGGCTATAATTTTCTTTGATTTGAGTGCTTCTTCTATTACACATATGGTGAAGACTTACAGCCATGAAAGTGACCAAACACCTTTTATGATTTCAGCAATTTTACCACCAAACTGACATACACTCAGGCACATGGTAACGCTGATGAGAAAGATCTGGAACACAGTAGTTTCTTCAAATTTCAATTCTTCTTGAATTAGTTGTGCATTTCGTTTGTGTGTTTCACTGACACGAGTAATATGCCTAGATAAATTGAAAGTATCCTGTCAGCATCAGGATATACATGCTCAAAAGGTTGACTTCTGAACTTTTTTGTGTGCAGATAACACAATTGGCAAGTTGAAAAGATTCAATAGAGAAGAGATTGAAGGTAGCATGAAACAGGGTAAAGATGTCAGAATAAAGGCTTAGGTATAAAAACATTTTTAAGCAATTTAATTTGCCTGGATCAAGGATAAGTTTGAGTCTGGGTCTTTTTTGTTGGTTTATTTTTCTGTAACCTTATTTTGGAATTAGAAAGACGAGAGACAAGTTCCTTGTACAAACTGTTTTTATACAGCAGATATTTTGTGCTATCTCAGTGTGAGAATCTAACTTTGTGGAAATTGTTCAATAAACTCCCTATTGTTTTTTGCTAGAACCAGACTTTGCTATTGGAATATAAAGTGCAGATCATGATCAAATTTCAGTACCATTCTATCCTCAATTTAAAAAGCCACATGTAATACCCTTGAGGTTGCAATTATGATAATATTAAAAATAGATTATGCTTTGTTTCTTCAGACACTTGGTCCCAAATATTTAATGTGAAGAACTCTTACAATGTTTAAAATAAGAATTAAAATCATTTTAGTTGTTTTCAAATGGCAAACTCAGATGTCACGGCTAAAATAATCTAAAAAGAAAAATTTGCTTGATTGCAGAGTCATGAGAAGAGCCAAAAGCTGCAAAATGATAACATTCATCACCTAGGAGAAGAATTCTGTCAGTGGTTCTTTGGACTCCTGAACTCTCAACATCCACTGAGTGTGCAATCTAAAGAAACATGGGGACCACAGCATTTCTGGGAGGATGCCAAAATGAAATTCTGTTACAATACATTAGAAAAAAACATGGAAGAATACGTTGGTGCAGAAATGGTGAGCCTTCGTCTGCTCTCGTTGGTTAAAGAAGAGTATCTTCTACTGAATCCCAACTTGAATGCTGACGGACTGAAGTGTACAATGTCTCGACATGGGTTGGTGCTGGTAGCAGTGGCTGGCACGGTACATAGAGGCAATAGCTGTTTGGGTGTTTTTGAGCAAATTTTTGGACTCATCCGCTGTCCAGTGAGAGAGAACACCTGGAAAATCAAATTTGTGAATCTTAAAATAGTTGGACAGAATGCTCTGGAGCTTGGGAAGCAATTTGAAAAGCCATCCATAAAATACGAATCAAACCAACTGCAAGCACTCTATGATGGGAAAGAACTGAGCCTGATGGAATCTCAGAAAATCTGAGCAATTCCTTCACAACTGAGAGACTACGGGGGGGAAAAAAACGGACACTTGTAGTGCTTCCTTAAATATTGAAACCATTGCAGCCGTGTCATGTTGTCTCTTTCTTGAGTCAGATTTACTAACTGAATGGCAAACTGAGATCCCAGCGTAAAATGTTACTAGTATTTTGGGCACCTTTCCAACAACTTGCAAAGAATTCAGAATGTTTTAAAACTTTTTTAGCTGTATAAAATTACTTTGGTTATTCTTGGTTATAAAACGTGGTTATGTTTAAACATGCAGTGGCAGCAGTATACAGGGTGGGTTGAGGTTCACAAATTGTGGATTACTTCTCCGGTCACCAGTTTACACCACTATCTAAGCTGTAGCAGAAAGCCATTGCATCTGGCTTCATGAAACTGGGGTTGCTGAGTGTCTGAATGGACTGCACAATCCTGAGAAAAACAGCTGTCGTTTTGGGCAGGTCTTGGAGAGAACAGACAAAATAACGTGAGTGGAGACTACTTCTGTTTGTGTTGTAAATGTGGTTCCTTTCCTGAACAACAGCAGTAGTTTAGTGGGGACGGTGTAGAGTCAGAAGCACTGCTGAAAGCTTTTGCTGAAACCTCTTCTTTGAGCTGTGCCCCTGAGTAGGCAAAGTTGAAATTCATTTCTAGCACTAGATCAAGTAGTTCACTTGGGGACTTACTGCAGCACTGTCAGAAATGTTTTGATAATTATTTTGTAGATGCTGGGAACAGGGTTTCTAATAGAATAGTTTTGAATCTTGAACGTTTTCTCAAAATGAAAATATTATCTTGTCATAGCTGCTTTATTACGTTAGCTGAAAGTGAATTTGATAACACTCTCAAGTTACAAAGGAAATTAATGTTACAGAACTTGAGCACTTATTAAAATACTCTTTTTATATATGCTTAAATATGTGACAAGAGGTGAAAGAACTTATTTTTTTCCAGTGGTTTTCTTATGGTTTTTTTCA
Source organism: Nothoprocta pentlandii (assembly GCA_013398315.1). NCBI lineage: Eukaryota > Metazoa > Chordata > Aves > Tinamiformes > Tinamidae > Nothoprocta > Nothoprocta pentlandii. The sequence goes on along the minus strand of VZSG01001167.1, from coordinate 32,344 downwards.
TTTGTTTTAATTTTACAGCTTTACCAATGCAAGCTGTGAAAATGGGAACATTTCCCGTAACATGGAGACTGTTAGTTCGTTTCGGATATATTTGTCAAAGACAAAGCCACTCTTGTGAAAATTGGGGGTGGATGAAGGGAAATGAGAAGACTTAAGTATGTGGCATATTCTGAAATATCCAGAACTGATGCTGTTTTTAATGAAGAGTCTGGATCTCAAATTATTTTAATCAATTTGGAAAACAATTTCTAAGCAAAGGTTTACATTCTGAGTTAAAAATGTTCTTTCCTGATAAACTACTGAGATAAAACTTGATCCGCTGCTAATTCGTAATAATCACAGAAGCAATTTCCTTATATTTGCTGAGAACTGTGTTCCTCTTAATCTGAGGAAACGACCTTGAGTAGGCACCTTGTCAACGGTGAGTTTTCTAAGTCCTTGATTAAATATTACTGTTTTTGACACAACTGCACCTTGTAGCTGCCACTGTAATGGTTATTTTAGACAATGGCAAACTTGACAAGTTTTAGACAACAACAAACTTGGCAAAGGATGTAATTTCCATTATTCCTTTAAGGTGGTCTGGTGTGAACCATTCCATTCTTCCACTTAGCTGGGAGGACTGCTCTCAAGATAAATCTAACTGACCATGCTTAGCTCCAAACCAAAGCCACCCAAGTGCTTGTGCCACCTTGAAAACGAGAGAAGATTATTCCATTTTGGGAAATTTCTTCTAATGATCCTCTCTTGTTCTTTGTTTTCTTTTCACATGTGAAAAAATGAGAATTGCAGTTCTATAGGTTCTTTAAACGCTCTATTTTGCTCCTTGGTGTTTCAGTTGCTTAGAAGTGGGCTTGTTTCATGCCAGCTCAGATTTTGAGGTCATATTTATAGTACTGCACACAGGATGTCAGTCTTTTACTTTTTTTCTCCGATTTCTCTTCTGGTGAACATATGAATGTTTAAAATATATATATATCTTTATATATATATATANATATCTTAAGAGCAACTTCAAAATTAACCTTTCAAGTAGTCGTCATCTTAAATAATTTTTCTTTGGAGTAGAAAAACAATAACTGCAGAGTATGGTTGGAAAGCAACTTTTAGTTTAACCTTGACTACAAGGAAAAAGAGAAAATTGATGAAAAAACTTTGATTGAAATAATTCAAAGTGATTTCATTAGTCCTTTTAGAGGCTACTCTTCCAAACCGAAGTAGCTTTTTAGGTTTACATCTAGGGTTTTTAGGTTTACTCCGTAGGTTTATTAGGTTTACATTTGCAAATAATGGCAATATTAGTTGGGTGATTCCGTTCAATGACACTTGTTGAACACTGTTTTGATCTACTGGTCTGTACATATCTGTTTAGTCAAGAGTCAACTATTTATTGTGAATAAAAGTCTATCATCTCTAAGACTGATAATTTTCAAAGCTAAGTTTCTCTTTCCTAAATGTCTCAGAAATTTAATTCAATGTCAATGGTAGTAAAATACTGATGAACGGACAACTAGGTGGGGCTTGCTGAATTGTACACATTTTGGAAATGCTGGTTATAGGCTATAATCCAGCTCACCCTTATTTAACTTGCTTTTTGGATCTCTAAAGTAGTAAAGTGGACTTTTTAAAAGGATATATAAGCAGAACTCAGGTGATAATGTAAACGAGCTGCTTAGCTGCCCGTTGTGCAGAGTTACTTCAGCTGCGTGTACTCTGCATGCTGTGCTTACTGAGGACAAGAACGGTGACAACCAGGTAACTGGCACTGAATACTGCTACACCGTAGCCATACCAGTCTGTCTCTTGACATCTCAAGGCCCGTGGATTTCCATACGTCGTCGCAGGGATCCCTGTGCAAGATGCTACGAGTTAACGGGACTGATGGGAGCCCTGGGTGCCTTGCCTTACCACGGGCATTGGGACATGTGGACCTGGGATCCCTTTTCCTCCTGGAAGCCATGAAAGGTGTTGAGAGAGAGAGAGAGCTCACTCTCGAGGTCGAATGCCACCAGTGCCCCTCGGGTATGCGCCAGCCTGTGGGTAGGGCTGGATATTGATATATCGACTGGAGATAGAAAAACTAATATGTCCCAAAGCCACTCATTTTCGGCAGGCATGCATCCCTTTGATGTGAAGCATTGCAGACTATCAACATGGATGACTGTTTTCACCGGAAGGCCGGGAGGAGTACGGGTTGCCTGGTGTATCCCCAGATGACTCACTCAGAGCTCCCCATATTCCCCTGTCACTAGGCCTACCTGTCTGACTGTTGACTCCTCCAGGCCTGTGGATTTCCATCCCTCCTTCCAGGGATCCCTATGAAAGATGTTACAAGTTATTGGGCAGTGGCGGGAGCTCTCGGTTCCTCAGTTCTCCATGAACTTTGGGGACTTGAGATCTCAGGCCCCTTTTCCTCTTGAAAACCATGAATAGTATCGTGAGCGAGCCCTATCTCTCGAGATTAAGTGCCTTTGAGATCTATCCAATTCGGTGCCTTGTCAATAGGGTTCAAAATTGATAATATATTGATATCAAATCCATGGCTTGATATACTGATATCAAATCAATGTGGCTGAGGCACCCAGAGCTCCCTCTACTCCTCTGTCCGTAGCCATACTGATCTGTCTCCTTTTGCATAGATGCCTGTGGATTTCCATACCTCCTTGCAGGAATCCCTGCACATGGTGCTACAAGATATCAGGGAGTAACAGGAGACTTTGGTGCCTTGGTTTGCCATGAGCGTTGCGGGCCTTTGATCTCGGGTCCTTTTTCCTCTGGGAAGCTGTGAATATTATCAGGAGTGAGTCCAATCTCTTGAGATTAAGCGCCTGTGATATCTCTCCAGTTATGCGCCTAATGGTAGGGTTCAATATTGATATACGATATCAAATGTAAATTTATTGAGGTTGAACCCTGTCGGTAGGGCCCAATTCCACTCTTTGCTTTCAGGCATGCAGCCCTTTGCTCAGAGGCCTGTTTTGGAACAAGGGAAGCATCGCAGATTGTTGACACGGACCATTCTGTTCACTGTCAAGGCAGGAGGAGGATCTTCTGCAGGATGTAACCCAACGCTCTGCACCTAGAGCTCCTGCTACTCTTCCGTCCATAGCAATCAGGGTCCTTCTCCAAATGCCTTCAGGCCTACGGATTTTTATGCCTGCTTGCAGGCATACGCATGGAGGCACCACAATTTATCAGTGAATAACAGGAGCACGTGGTGCCTCTGGCTCGCCCCGGACTTCCTGGTGCTCTTTGATCTCTTGTAAGCATCAAAAGGCCTCGATGAAGTGCTCGCTCTCAAACTTGAGTGCCCTTGATTCACATGTAAATTGGCGCTTGTCAATAGGCTTCGATATTGGTATATTGATTTGGAACGCTACCAATAAGCCCCAAAGCCACTCGTTGTCAGCAGGCATGTAGCCCTTTGGTTCTGTGGCCCGTGTTGCTCCAGAGAAACATTGGAGACTTTAGGTATTTCCGTTTGTTTCAGCGATGAGCCAGGAAGAGCACCGGCTGCCTGATAGATTCCCAGGCTGGCGCACCCCGAGTTCCTGCTACTCCTGCCTCCGTAGGCACACTTTTCTGTCCGTTGACGCCTCGAGGCCTGTGTATCGATAGGTTTTGATATCAATAGATTGATATGGAACCCTTCCGATATAGTCCTAAAGCTGCTCGTTGTCAGCAGGCGTCATGCCGTTTTGCCCAAGGGCCTGTGCTGCTGTGGAAAAGCACTGGAGACTTTGGACATTTCCGATTGTTTCAGTGATGAGGTGGGAAAAGTACCAGCTGCCCAATGGATCTCAAGGCCAATCCACCCAGAGCTCCCGATACTCCTTTGTGCATATCCATACCTGTCTTTCCCTTTTGCCTCGAGGCCTGTGCATTTCCATACCTCCCTGTAGGGATTCCTGTGCCTGCTGCTGTGAGATATCATGGAGTGATGAGAGCCCTTGCTGCTTTGGTTCACCATGAGCGTTTGGAGCTTTAGATCTCGCGCCCCTTTTCGTCTTGGAAGCCATGGAAGGTATTGAGAGTGGGTGCTCGCTCTTGAGATAGAGCACCATGAATGCCTCTGCATTTATGTGGGTATCAATAGGCTTCAGTACCAATGTATATCTCTATATGAACCATAGGGCTGATTTTGGCTTGACTTATATATGAATATGGCACTGCCTTTGTACCCAACACTCACCTGTAGTGCTGCTTATGCTAACACGCCACGAAGACCTGCTGGACTGCTTATGCTAACTTGCAAGTATGCTGTTAACCTCTGGCTTTTTATGCTAGCTTACAAATCTTTTTAACCTTGAAGGGAACACATCCATCTGAGCCTGGGCTCTGGCCGTGTCCCAGTTCCACGTTATTGGTGGGTATGTGACACCAGATGTTTCTGCTCACATGGACAATGCAGTTATCACGATTTGTTGATTTGGTTCTTTAGAGCTGGACCCTTTTGCTACTACTTTGGTGACCTCATTTATGGGTGGATGCATCACGTAGGACTTCGGAATTGCTGGGAACGTTCTCCCAATCCTCGCTGCAACGGAGGCTTTCCAGCAATTCCAGATTTGGATGATGGTAATCATCCATTTGGATGATGGAATCATCCATTTCAGCAATTGATGAATGATCTTTTTCTTAATCACTGTTCTCCTTCTCATACAGTAATGTTTAGTTGCAATACTTTGCTTATTTTGTCTGTTGCTAAAACTGAGCGCGTAGTGAGCTTATTCTTTTGTTAAATGTACAATTCGGTATTGTCTTAATATTAATACTGAAGTAAGACCATTCTTTTCGTTGATGTCTGGTTCATTCCATTGCACCAACGCCCCCCTCAATTGGCAAAACATAAATTGGGGAGCTTGGATAGGCTTCAAACGGTATGTCATTTTTTAAAGCTAAAAAGAATGTTAAACTGGCACTTCTAAAATCTAAACGGGAATGCCTCATCCCTTCCTCACCTTCTCGAATGGGAAGATCTGCACTGTAGCTCGCTGGCTCTCAAGTGGCCTCAGGCTGGAAACCATGCAAGGTGTGGGAAAGTCGGCTGAAAGCAGCTGAGACGCGGGACTTATTGCAATGTATTCAAAGGTTGTCTATTGGAAAAGGAAAAGAAATTGTGTTTTCTGGACCGTGAGAACGGATTTTGTTAACAGCATATCGAAAGCAACAACAAGAGAAGGAATGGTTGTTGTTAGAATGCTCCCACAAGAAGCAACAAATGTGTGATTTGCAGAATCAGATTGTAATATTACATTGCCAAAATAAGTTACTAGCTGGTAAGCTGGATACTTATCAGACTGTGATCAATAAGGCTGCAGTTGTGCAGTATAAATATAAGAAAAGAAGGGGATGAGTTAACCACGAGAAATTACCTGCAGTGATTGCAGAAGCAGGTATACAATGGGACCCAAAGCAATGGGATGGTGATATCTGGGACTCTACAGATTGTGACGAGGCTGATTCCGCAGATGAATGCGTAGATACAAAAGCCAAGTGGAGGCAAATGTTGAAGGTAGATGCTGATGGACAACATATGAGGAAGGATGTGGTTGAAGATTCTATTCAGCACATAGTAACTGGTATAATCAAAAGGTTTTAGGAGAGATTGGGAGGTTTGCTGCTCTCGTGGATGGTGCGTTTACACAATAGAGAGCGTCAGGGATAACTCTAGATGCAGGGGATTCTAAGAAATTTTTGATTTTGAGATTCTTTTGTACAGGATGCATTTAGAAATAATGTTCAAGAGAGAAATTTGTTGGCCCTGGCTGCTCAGGGATGTAATAATAAATATTCTACGGAAAACGATTGGCCAGGATCTGAATGTCAGTGATATACTTTGCGAGATTGTATACAGTGAATAAAAGAGGACGGAATGAAGCTCACCATTTTTATGGGGGACACTGATACTTTGATGTGCAATCCCCTGCATGTTACCGTGGAGGAGGAATAGCCTGATTACAACTGCCCCATCAGCATATAAACATGTGATTATGACCCTTCTGATTAATGAGACAGGGAATCCCTTAGGTGAGGTAATTGAAAAAATACAGCAGTTAGATGACCTTGGGGAACGGGGCTCACAGGAGGGCACTGGGAGTTGAAATAATCCCTGAGGCAGTGAAAACAGGACTTCTCAAAAAGAAGTGTTTACTGCTTTATTAAAAGATGGGATGTGTCATGATTAATGGTATCTCAACCCCTGATTTATGGAAGATACATAAACAAAGAGGGCTGAATAAGCCTGAGAAGAAAGAACAGAATTCTGAAGCAAAAGACCCAGGAACAACTCAGCCTACAGCCCCCCCTCTGCAGCCCCCGTGGGACTTCACATCTACTTAGAGGGCCCATTGCGAGTGGATCAGATATTCCGGGGGAGAAGGAGGATTGGGAGCCGTACTCTGACTTGTATCCTTGGGAAGAGACTAGGGAAATAGTTCAGCGCAGGAAACAAGAATGAAGTGACGGTCAAGCTCTAATGCAATGGGCATGAAAAGACCAGTAGCCCCATATGGAGCTTCAAATATGTTGGAAAAAATGGTCTCCACAAACTGCAAAAGCCCTTAATTGCCAATGGAGCAGAGGTCTCCTTAATATATGGAAATCCAAAAAATTTAAAGGACAACCTACAGTTATTACAGGTTTGGGAGGGAAACAAATTGAAACTCTGCAAGCACAAGTAGAAATGAAAATAAGGAACCTACCAAAAGAATCATATTCAGTTATGATTGTTCCTGTCCCTGAATATATAATTGAGATTGATATTTTAAAGGGACTGACTTTGAATTTTTCTGATGTTTTGTATCACTCTAGAACAAAGAATTATATCAGTGCCTGGAGAATCTTAGTTGGAAAGGTAAAATACAACTTTTTTAGCAACAAAATCTCCCTGTGGAGATTCCTGTCACAACTAAACTGGTGGCCATGAAACAGTAAAAGATTCTAGGGGAGCATGAAGATATTTCACAGACAATTCACAGACTTAGTGGAGGCAGGAGTTTTAAAACCTACTACCACAGTTTGGAATAACCTGGTCTGACTCATCAGGAAGAGTGAAGGGTCATGGAGAATGACCATGGATTTCAGAGAATTAAATAAACACACTCTACCTTTTACAGCAGCTGTACTAGATGTTGTTACTTTGACAGAAAAAAAATCAGAAGCATTCAGGAACTTGGTATGCAGTAACAGATCTGCCTAATGCTTTCTTTACCACACCTATTGCAGAGGAGCATTGGGGTCAGTTTGTGGCAGGGGCGACAATATACGTTCACCAGATAGCCCCAGGGATGGTTGCACAGGCCAACCATTTGTCATCAAACAGTGGCTGAGCATTTGGATGAGATAAAGCTGCCCCCTCATATGCAATTAATTCATTTTATAGATGATATCCTGATTCAGGGGAGCAGTGAGGAGGAAATGCTGCAAGTTCTCGAATAAATTGTGGATCACATGAAAGAAAAATGATGGGAAATTAATCCTACCAAAATTCAAGGACCATCCCAAAGAGTCAAATTTTTAGGAATACAGTGGCATTGCAGACATCGGGAAACGTTACCCCAATCTTGACAGAAAATTTTACATTTTGCAGTAGCACAAAACAAAAAGGATAACACCATTTTGATAATGAAACCTGGGCAGGAAAAGTGGGAACATGTCCCCACAACAAAATGTTATTTGTGAGAATTAGATCAGCTGAACCTACCTGTTTACCGCCATGGCCCCTTTGGAAAAGGGTATCATCCACGACACCTGCTCTGAAAAACCAACTTCTGCAGAGCATTGGAAGGACTGAAATGATGAAGCTACTGTTGAAGCTATTGGAGTGTGTTAGCATTACAACTCATTTATAAATTGAGAAAATAGATTTTTATCCTTAGGAGAAACAGTGGCAAACTTATTCAATCTCTGCAACTGCTGGGTTTGTGGGAACCCAAGCGGAGCTGAAGATTGGCCTTGGATAGCCCAACCAATATCTCCTAGGAGGTGGATCAGTGACCAAGGCGACCTACACAAAGAAACAGGCTTCTGGACTGAAGACAGCGATCCTTGGCAACTGTGCTTTTATGGGAAAGGCAACTGCTGCCTTAATCGGACCTGAGGTTGAAGTAGGGAAAAGTGTTAGTGAATGGACTTCTTCTTTACGTTTCAACTGCTGGACTCCTGATTGCCCTCCTTATGATTGGTATTCCTTAATTCCTTGTGGTATGCAATTAATTGAACACACAATACAGGTAATGCAGGTGGCAATCATACCTGAAGAAACAGATCTGCAACAATATATGCAGTGCTTGTAGCACAACTGTGATTCACTTGTAAGTCAGAGGACCGAATGACCTGCCAGGGCCTGAACCACAGGCCCAAGTCAGGGTTGACTTACAGCTGAATATGGCTCTGCTTTTGCAGAAGTTCACAGAACTCGCCTGTAAAGTGCTTCTGCTGACCTGCACGTAGGCTCATAAAACTGTAACTTTTGTAGGCTCTCAGGCAAGTGTTTTGGACCATGAAGGGAACTTTCTCACCCGAAGCCGGGGCTCTGGCCAGGTCCCAGTTCCAGAGGATAAGGAAAGTAGGATACATCAGATACTCTTGCTAACAAAGAAAATGCAAGTTTTGCTGATTTGGTTTTAGAAAAGCTGGACCCTCTTACTTTGGAGACCTCACTTACGGGTGGACGCGCCGTGTAAGACCTCCCAGTTGCCAGGAAGGCTCCAAATCCTCGCTGCAAGAGGGGCTCCCCAGCCACTGCAGATCTGGATGATGGTAATGTTTAGGCAATTAAGGCAATTTAACCAATTTAGGCGATTGGTGAAGTATCTTTTTCTTAATTAGTATTCTCTTTCTCATATAGTAATGGCTTAATGTGCATTAGCTTGCTTATTTCGTCTGTAGTTACAACTTGGTGTATAGTAAGCTTATTGTTTTATTAAATGTATCATTTCATTTCTCTATTATTTGATACTAATAGTAAACACAACCCTTCTTTCCCTTGGTGTCTGGTTATTTCTGCCGCCTCATTTTTGCCATCAGTTGGCAAAACATATGGCTGTTTATTTTCAGTGGTGGGCCAGGAGTCATGGATTTATCCAGAGATAATTGATTTCGATACCTCCTTTCAGGGTTCCACACACAAGGTGCTAGGACTTACCAGTGAATAAGAGGAGCCCTTTGTGCCCCTGGCTCCCCAAAAGACTCAAGAGCATGTGCTCTCAGGCCCGTTTTGCTCTTGAAAGCCATGAAAGGGCATCAAGAGTTAGTGCTCACTCTTGAGATTGAGTGCCATGAATTCCTCTCCAGCTATGTGTGTATCGATGGGCTTCAAAATCAATAGATCGATAAGGTACTCTACAGCTAAGCCCCAAATCTGTTCACTGTCCACAGGCCTGCAGCCCTTTGGCTCAGGAGCCTGTGTTGCTCAATGGAAGTTTTGCAGACTGTTATATTGGCCCTTTTGTCACCAACTGGCCAGGAGAAATATTGGCTGCCCGACACATCTAGGGCTCCTGATCTCCCTTCATTCCTCATGATTCCTGTCCATCTCCAGATGTCTGGAGGCCTTTGAATTTCTTTACTCCCTTGTAGGGATCCGCACATAAGGTACAATGAGTTATCAGGGAGTGATGGGAACTCTTGGCGCCTTGGCTTGCCATGAGCATTGGGGACTTTTGATCTCAGGCCCGTTTTCCTCTTGGAAGACTTTAAAGGGCATTAAGAGTGTGCGCTTACTCTTGAGATCGAGCACCATCGATGCAATTGTAGCACGTTGGGTGTGGATCCCCAAAAGGAGGTATAGAAATCCATAGGCCTTGAGGTGTCAAGAAGCAGACAAGTATGGCTTTGGACAGAAGGGGAGTGGGAGCTCGAGGTGCTTTGGCGCTGGGATACGTCAGACAGCCGGTACTTCTCTCAACCTATCAGTGAAATAAACAGTCAATATCGATAGTCTGTGAATCTTCCCTTGAGCAATACAGGCCTCTGAGCCAAAAGGCTGCCTGCTGACAACAAGCCAATTTCGTGCTTATCAATAGGGTCTGATATAGGTATATCAATATTGAAGCCTATTAATAGGCACAGAATTTGAGGGGTTAGATCCTGTGAATGAACACTCAGTCAATATCTTTAATGCTTTCCAAGTGCAAAAGAGGCCAGAGAGGAAAAGCCCATGGGCCTGTAGATAGGCACAGAATTAGTGAGACATTGGTGGTACTCGATCTCGAGAGCGGGCACTCACTCGTAGCCCTTGGAGGACTTCCAAGAGCTAAGTAGGCCTAAGTTTGAAAGGTCCCCGATGCCCATGGCGAGCCAGAGGCACCAAGGGCTCTCATCTCTGCCCTGAAACTTGTGGTGCCTTCTGTGCAGGACTCATGCAGCAACAGGGTCCCTGTTGCTCTCATCACTAAGACAATACTAAGCTGGGCGGAAGAATTGATCTGCCTGTAGATCATCTGTAGATGCTGAGTCGATAACTGGAGGCCTTCTTATGACTTTCAACAACGCCAAGTGCTGGGTTCAATACTTGGTTACGATAACCCTATGTGACACCACAGGCTTTCATTTGAGTAGACAGAGAGCTGCGCTGAGGATCTGGAGGTGTTAATTGTGAGCCGTCACAACATGAACTATCAGTATGCCCAGGTGACTAAGAAGGGCAATGGTATCCTGACTTTTCTCAGGAACAGTGTAGTCAACAATACTGGGGAAGTTCTGGCCCCATATATTTAGTGCTAGTGAGGCCGCACCTCCAACACTGTGATCAGTTTTGGGCCCCTCGCTACAGTAAAGACCTGGAGGTTCTGAAGTGTGTCCAAAGGAGGGCAACGAAGGTGGGGAAGAAGCTGGTGCACAGACCTTCTGAGGAGCAGCAGAGGGAGCTGGGGTTATTTAGTCTGGAGGAGACTCTGGGGAGACCTTATTGCTTTTTGTAACTACCTGGAAGGAGGTTGTAGTGAGGGGTTGATCTCTTCTTCAAAATAACTAGCAATAGAGCAAAAGGAAAAGGCCTCAAGTTGCACCAGGGCAAGTTCAGGTTACATATTAGGAAAATTTGCTATATGGAAAGAGCAGTGAAGCATTGGAATAGGCTGCCCAGGGAAATGGTGGAGTCACCGTCCCTGGCAGTGTTCAGGAAACGTGTAGATGAAGCACTTAGAGACATGCTTTAGTGGACATAGTGGTAAAGGGTTTACAGTTGGACTTGATGATCTTGAAGGTCTTTTCCAAACATAATGACTCTATGTTTCTATGATTCTCTGGGTACTTAATGGGCAGTTGATAATTCCAATAGCAGAGGCCATAGAAACAGAAAAGATGTGTAATCATTTCTGCCTGCCTATCGGTAAAGGTGTTGATAAAACAGAGGTAAGTAAGGTAATAATATCTATCACCCTGTGGATGCTAGGATGAAGCAAAAGAGGCCAGTGTGATCGCAACATTTCTTGTTGGAGCACCTCATTAACCAAGGCAAGGAAAGCATTTTAACAGCAGTATTTTATTTATCCTGCCAAAGTTTCCACTGGCATTAAAATAGTTAATCTGATATTTTGAGTTTCATTTTGCAACTAACATAAATTAGAATGTTTCTCTGGAGAGGTTAATTAGCTTGTCTCTTGCGTAGGTAAACCTGGATAATCATCCAGCAGCAAGTTGTTACATGCCAGTAAATTACAACGGCATTTTCAGATATTAGTATTTGAAAGTCATGACCTCACATAACTGTAGGGGGAATGCCTTTACTGTAATCACCCCATATCTATACTCTTAAGAAATGCAAAATCTTAATTTTATTAGTCTTCTTTCACTAGGCATAATATCATTTTGGTGACATCTAGTGGCAGGCCCATTGCCTGCCTGCAGTTGGTATGCTTATTAAATCCTTTTGCTGGGAAGGGGCCAAACACTTCAGGGATGCTAGGGAGAAAGGAAATGATCTTCTTCTTAGAGTGGAGTGCCTTTTGATCCCTTTTGAGTGCCTGACATTGCCTGTGGCACTGTCACCTTGATCAAAGGGAAGGTCTGAGGACCTCCTTTGCCACTGACAAGATCAGCAAGGCTTTTCTGATGTTTTATCTTTCTCTCAGGGAGTCAAGCTGCAATATTCAGGACACTCGTGCTTCTTAGGGTTGAAGAGGGTTGTCATGTTATCATGACAAATGCAGGAAGACTGGAAACAATTTGAACTGAGTTGTTAGCAAATATATTTTGGAGACAGTTCTCCTTTATTGTTCAGAGTGTCTTGCTTGAAGGGCTGGAGCCTGGAAGGCAGTATGTTTGCTGCTTCTGAGTATTGCTAGCCTGCGTCTAGCCCACCACATCTTACATGGAGAAGAACAAGAAGTAAAAAAAATCCTGTCTTGCTTTGACAAACTTAAAAAAAAAGGAATGAAAATGTATGATTTAGTGGACTTGCTGCCAGGTAAGAATTGCCCTTCCAAGGCCTCTTTGCAGACATGTATTAGAGAACTGCACAGGTTTTCATAAAGTTCTTATTTGTGTGGATAGGTAATGGTTTAGCTGTATTGGCTTCAGTTGTTAAACTGCAGTAAAAAAGCTAATGGTTAATAACAGTAACAGCTGGTTGTTCATACAGACAACTAGAAATGGCCTGACAGCTTACCAGATGTTGTGTAGTTAAAAAAGAGAGAGAGAAAGAGAGAGAGAGAGAATGAAGTAATTCTCACACAAGTGATGACAGGATAGACAAGGGCTACTCAGCCTAGACAACAGAGACTTCACAGAATCTCAGGATGGTTGAGGTTGGAAGGGACCTCTAGAGATCATCTAGTCCTATCCCCTGCTCCAGCAGAGCACAGGGCACAGGGTGGCATCCAGGCAGGTTCTGAAGACCTCCGAAGAAGGAGACTCCACAACCCCCCTGGGTAGCCTGTGCCAGGGCTCTGTCACCCTCACAGGAAAGAAGTTCCTCCTCACCTGCAGATGGAACTGCCCATGTTGCAGCTTGCACCTATTACCCCTTGTCCTGTCACTGGCCACCACTGAGAAGAGCTTGGCCCCTTCCTCCCTACATTCCCCCTTCATGAACTTATACATGTTAATCATGTCCCCTCTCAGCCTCCTCTTCTCCAGGCTAAACTGGCCCAACTCACTCAGTCTTTCCTCATATGAGAGATGTTTCAGTCCCTTAATCATCCTGGTTGCCCTTCTCTGGACCCTCTCGAGAAGCTCCACGTCCCTCTTATACTGGGGAGCCCAGAACTGC